>ML661338.1:307529-355308 GCA_007570785.1 Antilocapra americana | reverse complement strand
ATATGATAATTAACATGTTTCAATGCCATTCTCCCATATCATCCCACCCTTTCCCTCATCCACAGAGTCCACAAGTCTGTTCTATACATCTACGTTCCTTTTGCTGCCTCGCATGCTGGGTTCTCGTTACCATCTTTCTAAATTCCATATATATGCGTTAATATACTGTATTGTTGTTTTTCCTTCTGGCTCACTTCACTCTGGATAATGGGCTCCAGTTTCGTCCATCTGAGTAGAACTGATTCAAATGAATTTTTTTTTAATGCTGAGTAATTACTCAGCAATCTAAGCTTCTTTCTCAGTCTACAGTCTCTAAAGGAGAACATTTCATAGGAAAAACTCAGTTGATATTCTCATACTACGTATAAGTACTAGTTAAGTGAGATACCAACTAATCTGCTAATAGTATTGGCAGGTAATATAATGTCTACTGGAAAATACACTGAAATACTCAGGTCAGTTGACATTGGCAATTATGTTGCTATTATGTTATAACTTTTAAATTTAATCACCATTGATTCAAATTGTTCAATATGTGAGTTAAGAATAAAAAGATAATTAACTCCATCTGTGGAGCCATCTATATAATCCATTAAATACTTTCACTGGTCAAAAGAGTTGATTTTAAAATATAGATAATTCTAATATGTAAACTCTCTTCTCTCTTTCTCTCTCTCTCTCTCTCTCTCTCTCTCTCTCTCTCTCTCTCACACACACACACACACACACACACACACACACAGTGGAAGAGAGAATGGGCTATTACATATATGTCTTTGTATGTCTGTGAGTGACAGACAGATGATCAGAGAGATAGGTGTTAATAACCATGATGTCTACTGGAAAATGCACTGAAACATCTGTTCACTTAGTATGAAAATCTCCAGGTCCATCCATGTTGCTGCAAATGGCATTATTCGTTATTCTTTATGGCTGAATACTATTCCACTGTATATATACATAGATATACCACATCTTTATCCATTCCTCTTCAGATGGACATTTAGGTTGCTTCCATGTCTTGGCTATTATAAATAGTGCTACTATAAACATTGGGGCTCATGTATATTTTCTAATTATAGTTTTCTCCAGATATATGCCCAAGAGTAGAATTGCAGGATCATATGGCAACTCTATTTTTGTTTTTTTAAGAAACATTCCTACTGTTCTCCACAGTGACTACACTACTTTTCATTTCCCACCAACAATGTGGGTAGGTGCTCTTTTCTCTATACCCTCTCCAAAATTTATTTGCAAACATTTTAATGATGGCCATTTTGACTGGTATGAAATGACATCTCATTGTAGTTCTGATTTGCATTTCTATAGTAATCAGCAATGTTTGCATTTTTTCATGTGCTTTTTGTCCATCTCTTCTTTGGAGAAATGTCTGTTTAGATCTTCTGCCCATTTTTTTAATTGGGCTATTTTTTTATATTGAGCTGTATAAACTGTATATTTTAGAAATTAATCTTTTGTCAGTTGCATGGTTTGCAAATATTTTCTTTCATTCTGTAGATTGGTCTTTTCAGTTGGCTTATGGTTTTCTTCACTGTACAAAAGTTTTTAAGTTTAATTAGGTCCTATATGTTTATTTTTGTTTTTATTTTCATTTCTCTAGGAGATGGATCCAGAAAGATATTGCTGTAGTTTATGTCAAAGAGTGTTCTGCGTATGTTTTCCTCTAGGAGTTTTATAGTATCTGATCTTACATTTTGGTTTTTAATCAACTTTGAATTTATTTTTGTGTATGGTTAGAGAATGTCCTAATTTCATTCTTTCGCATGTAGCTGTTCAGTTTTCCCAGCATCACTTTTTAAAGAGATGGTCTTTTCTCTATTGTATATTCTTACCTCCTTTGTTGTATACCAATTGGACATACATGCCTGAGCTTATTTCTGGGATTTATATCCTGTTCCATTGATGAATGAGTTTGTTTTTTTTGCTGGTATCTTACTGTTTTGGTTATTACATCTTTGTGCTTAGTCTCTCAGTCGTGTCCAACTCTTTGCATCCCCATGGACTGCAGCCCACCAGGTTCCTCTGTCCATGGAATTCTCCAGGCAAGAATACTAGACTGGGTTGCCATGCCCTCCTTCAGTGGATCTTCCCAACGCAGGTATCAAACCCAGGTCTCCCACATTGCAGGTGGATTCTTTACTGGCTGAGCCACCAGGGAAGTCCTTCCCCCAAATAGTTGAAATAACCCTCCCACTCATTAGCCCATGAAGTTACCCAGCCCATAAAAATTTACCACTGTGTATTTGAGGCTGCTCTTGAGATGGGAATCGGAGTTCTTGTCTGTGGAGCCAAAGAATGGAATCCACAAACACACAGACACTCAAGGCAGAAAGCAAATAGGATTTATTAAAGAGGAGGAAAGTACAAAGCTCTCAGCATAGACACTGAGAGAGGGCAAAGAGTCTGATTATTGCTTTGTAGTATAGTCTGAAGTCAGGGAGCCTGATTCCTCCAGCTCCATTTTTCTTTCTCAAGATTGTTTTGGCTATTTGAGGTCTTTTGTTTTCCCATACAAATTAAAAAAGTTGTTTGTTCTAGTTGTGAAAAATGCCATTGGTAATTGATAGGGTTTGCACAGACACAACTTGGTGACTGAACAACAACAAGCGTTGAATCTATAGTTTGCCTGGGGTAGTACAGTCATTTGAACAATATTGATTCTTCCAATCCAAGAACAGAAACATGGTTTGTACATCTTGAAAATTAATCCTTTGTCAGTTACATGGTTTGCAAATATTTTACCCCATTCTGTAGATTGTCTTTTCAGTTTTCTTATGGTTTCCTTTGCTGTGCAAAACTTTTAAGTTGAGGAAGGCAGTTCAGACCATAACACTCTCCTCTCCCTTATTTTCACTGAGGAAAGAGGACATTCCACATCATCCCTCATCATTTGATAGGGTGGAGATGATAGTCTCAGCTCCAGTTTTGTAGATTCATAGATGAAGCCTAGTAGCTCCTTTGCACTTAGCACCCTGCCCTGGGAACCAAGGCAGAACTAACTCTACCCAAATGACCAAGAATTAAACAGAGGACCAGTGATCCCCCAATTAAAAATAGAAAATGGGTACTCAGGAACTGAAATAACACATTACCAACTACATCTACATGTAAGAAACTACAGAGTAAGACATTAGTACGTAAACAGCTATTAATATTATGTCTATCTGTCTCTCTCTCTGCCCCTCTGTTTCTCAGTACCTGTCTATGGGTTGGCCAAAAGTTCATTTGGGATTTTCTGTAGCACCTTATGGAAAAACCCAAATGAACCTTTTGGCCAACCCAATGTCATTCCATCTATCTACCTACCTACATAGCTGCTTGCCTCCCTATCTAACTACAAATAGACACACAACACACACACAAATAGTGATAGTCAATGTTTAACTGGATCTATAGGGAAATTTGTAAAAGCCTTTATTTATAGTGTTTTCCAATTTCAATGATGTAAGGGCTCCACCACAACTGAGGTCTGACTACCAACATGATGTCACTTAGTGTGGAATTGGTGAGAGATGCATGCTCACATTCAGCTCTTATCAAGCCAGTATGAACTGTCTCCAGCATACCACTGCAATAGTTAGAGAAAAACAGGGAGAAGTCTCTTCCATTTGGGGTGATCAGAGGAGGCTTAATGTAGAATGTGGTGTATAAGCTGACCTTTAAAAGATGAATAGGAAAAAAAAAAGATGAGTAGATTATTTGCAAGTTTATTGAACATGTGACAGAATAAAAAAGTAAATAAAGGTTTACTTTGATCTTAAAGAGGCTTCCCAGATGGCTCAGATGGTGAAGACTCTGCCTGCAATGCAGGAGAGAGACCAGGGTTCAACCCCCAGGTCAGGAAGATCCCCTGGAGAAGGGAATGGTAACTCACTCCAGTTTTCTTGCCTATTGAATCTCATGGACAGAGGAGCCTGGTGGGCTATAGTCCATGGGCTCACAAAAAGTCGGACACAATTGATAGACATTTCCTCTTCTTCCTCCTTGATCTCAAAGAATTAGAGTTGGAAAAATGAGACATTTCAGGAAGCTAAAACTAGTATATTTTTAAATGTTTATATTATATCAGCTTCAGCCCCATATCAAAGTAACCTTGACATATTTCACAAGGGAGGAGTGGTTGTAGCAGGGAAGAAGACTTCTTTATCCTCAGGGTCCCATCAGTAAAACTTAGAATTAGTGCTAATGCTCTCTCTTCTAAAGTCATCTTGTTTGAGTATTTCAACTTCTCTAATGTCAGACCTGATTTATGTACAAATGTGAACATAACTACAGTCACTTCAATTAAAAAACACATAGTCGTGTTGCCTAGAGAAATGTCCTAGGAGAAATAACATAAAATGAAATAAATTTGCATAAAGAAGACTTCCAGTTTCAGCTCTGACATACAAAAAGTTTGGAAATCCTCACTCTCAGAATCAGCTGAATAAATTGAAAATCAGTGACTTTTCTTGGACCCTCCCTATCAGAGAACAGATGTTACAGGGCAAACCAACACCCCAAAAATTTGGAGAGAAAAATGAGTCCAGAGAGTCACAGTCAGTATGTGATTAACTGGACAAATGCCACTAGATCCATAAACTGGTGGAAACACTGATCATTTTGATGTCTTGTTGGAGGCTCAATAAGGACAAGCATGAGAAAGAGAAACTTCTTGAGGACACCGTTGTGGAGGTCACACGTGGAGATAAACATGCATGAGTTTACCTCCAGGAATTCCACTGTTTATTCTCACAGTGAGGATCTGAGAAAGATTAGTCAATATGAATTGGGTCCAAAGCATTCTCACAAGAGCCTACTCAGTAAGGAAAAGACCTTACAGAGCCTGAACCCAACTGAGAAGGACACACCCCACCTTCTGCCTACTCTCTTGTCTCTTATCTAAGGAGGAAGATAAAGGCTATACCATGGGAAAATAATTGTGAAGATCACAGACCTAAGACACAGGTCCTCTGATCATTTTATATTAATAGAATGCTTCACATCCCTTACATTTTATCACCATACTGTGAGAGTTCCAATGTAGCTGTTGTGGATTATAGCTCAAACAACTGCAAAACACTGACTCTGTCTGAGGAGGATTGCTGTTTGCTGAGCTTAGTCACTCAGTCATGGCCGACTCTTCATGACCCCATGGACTGTAGCCCACCAGGCTCCCCTGTCTGTTGGGATTCTCCAGGCAAGAATACTGAAGCAGGTTACCATGCCCTCCTCCAGGGAAACTTCCTGACCCAGGAATCCAACCAGGGTCTCCTGCATTGCAGGCAAATTCTTGAACAGCTCAGCTACCCAGGAATACTGAGGAGGAATGCTGAGAGAAGCCTAAAGTCAAGAGGAGACAAAACAAGGACACATGAGGAGATTCAAGACACTGCACCTGCAGCTATAACAAACATTAAACATAGTTCAATTACTAGCCAGCTTATCATAAATCTTCACATTAAAGGCCTATTTACCTCATTTTCTATACAAACATATCTGACCTTCAACAAAAAAGTTACATAGCATGACAAAATACAACGAGAAAACTCAAACTGAAGAAACAGTAGTCACAAAACTCAAACTCTGATATGACACAGATGTTAGAATTATCAAAAAGATAATTTAAAATTAGTATGATTAATATGCTAAGAACTCTAATGGAAAGAGTAGACAATATGCAAGAACAGAAGGGTAATATAAGCAGATAGGTGGAGATCCTAAGACTAAATCAAAAGGGAATTCTAGAAATTAAAAACACAAATGAATACTTCAGAACAAAAATGATGACTGCCTTTGCCTTTGATACAATCACTAGTAGACAACATGGCCAAAGAAAGAATTCGTGAACATTAAGATAGGTCAAAAAGTAATACACTCAGAGTGAGGTTTAAGCAATAGATAGTCCAACTTTTATTGAGAACTCAAGAAGGCATCCCTTAAACCCAATGCTTTTAAGAATGCTTTCAAGAATGGTAACCAATGCTAATCAAAAGTGATAGTGGACTGGAATAAGCAGAGTTGAATTTGACTTTTGTCCTATCCCTACTGTACTCCACCAGGATCTTCAAACTCCCTCCCCTTCCAATCATTATTTAGCATAATCTCTGAGTCTTAAGGGCTTCCCTGATAGCTCAGTTGGTAAAGAATCTGCCTACAATGCAGGAGACCCCAGTTCTATTCCTAGGTCAGGAAGATCCACTGGACAAGGGATAGGCTACCCACTCCGGTATTCTTTGATGGCTCAAGCGGGTACAGAATCCGCCTGCAATGCAAGAGACCTGGGTTTAATCCCTAGGTCAGGACGATCCCCTGAGAAGGGAAAGGCTATCCACTCCAGTATTCTGGCCTGGAGAATTCCATGGACTATATAGTCCATGGGGTTGCAAAGAGTTGGACATGATTGAGTGACTTTCATTTCACTGAGTCTTATATTAGGTTTTTATAATTTTATGGAAAAAAAATTTAAATTCTTTCTTGAAATATATTTCAATAAAAATTTTATATAACTGTGCATAAGGCCTTGCCTCCTAAAAGAGCAGATTCCAGAGAGTAAATAGGCAATAGAAGAATTTCTTGTAAACCCTGGCATCAAATTTCTGCCCCTACTCACAAGGTGGCCCTTGCTGGAGATTGTTATGTGCACTGCTATTCAGGCACGGGTGATCATAGCGATCTGAGAATAACAGGATTAGGAGGGTGAGCAGTGGGAGGGAGGGTAATGGGCAGGCTGAGGCTTGGGGACTGAAGAGCCAGAGCTCCTATAGTATCAGGACAACCTCACTGAGTCATTACATCCAAGGGCAGGAGGAGTCTGGAAACAACTTCAGGGAGATAATGCAGGTGAGAAAATCAAGCCCTGTGTGAAAAGGTTACATAAACTTGGATTGATCAGCTGAGAAAAGAGACAGCAGTAAAGATTTTTAACACAAGAAAAAAGAAGAAAATGATGACCAGCTGGCCCTTTTTCAGATGCCAGAACTAAGAAGCAGGCTTTACAGCATAACGGGATAGATTCAGAGCATATATTGTTACATGTTAAAATGGGCTACCTAAAGGACTATGGAAACAATCAATTCTTATAAACTGTGGAGGGTTTTGACCTTTTCTGAAGGCCAGAGGAGAGAAACCAGATTTCAGACACTGATTGGAAGATGTGTACTGGTCTACATTATGCTAACAATTTACTTTCATTTCATCAAGAAATTTTGGCAACTTATTTTTTCATCTGTCAAATGCAAATAGAATGAAATCTCTTTCCAGAACCATTCATTACTGAGTAATTTTCCCAAAGAAGTCAGTCTGTCTTATACTCTATCCAAAGAGTGCTTACTTACTGTCTAGTCAATAGAATTACATTTTAAGAGATCCTTACCTGTAAAGCAACCAATGGTACATAGGGCTTCCCAGGTGGCTCTATGGAAAAGAATCCACCTGCCAAGCAGGAGATGTGGGTTTGATCCCTGGGTCAGGAAGATCCCCTGGAGAAGGAAATGGCAATCCATTCCAGTATTCTTGACTGGGAAATTTCATGGACAGAGGAACCTGACGGGCTACAGTCCACAGGGTCACAAACAGATGGACACAACTTAGCAACTAAACAACAACAATTGTATACAACTCAAGGATGATACTAGTGTTCTTCCACTGGAAACATCTTACTGTTGCAAATGAGTCACTGCTAGGAAGTGCTGCCAAGATCTTTGAAAGGAAAAATGGTTCTTACCAGATAACCAGGCCCTATTTCACAGCTTTCATCTGTAAAAGCTTCAAATGTAATACCACCTTAATGTATTCAGGGAACCATCAAGCATTTATCCAGTAACCCTTGAGGATAATTCTGTTTCTTACATCACTTATTTTTTAAAAAAAGAATGTAATAGCTTTCTAAGTTTCAGTCAATGGCTTGGTTTCATAGGAAATTGTTCATCTTTTTTGTCAGTCTTCTAAAATTGTTGAAATTGGAAGACCCATTTTAGTCAACTATTTCATGCAGAAGCCAAGAATTTTCCAAACTTAAAGGTGTTTTTTTTAAATATTTTATCCAAACAAAAATGTTATTCACCTCAAATCCATATCTGTTTCATAAATATGTATCTCTCAAAACTCCTAGCCAGATTGTTAATCGAAAATCCTGATAAAAAAGAAAACTATAAGTTTTAGAATTCTTAGACTTGGTTCAAAAAAACTTCTTCAACCCTCACCTTCTGTTCTAATGAGAATAATACATCAAATGAACAGTATAGAAGAAAGAAGATCATTAAACCTTAACGTGAAGCAAAAGATATGAAGTATGAAGTATTCGTAATCACAACAAGGAATATTGACTGATGGGAACAAAAGATGATGAGTGATATCTAAAACAAATGTTGCAGAAATAATTCAAGATAACTGAATGATGGCTACCCATTGCCATCAGGGGAAGTAGAGTGGAAAGTGAAAGTAACAGTAAATCTGTTTTTATCCATCATCTCCTTAAAGATAGGCTCAAAGAGATGCCAGAACATTCATTGTCCATAATAGATTGGTCATGCTTTGAGAATACATAAGGATGGAGATTCATGTTATATTTGTTCAAAGTATCTGAATGGGAGTTTCCTCCTATTTGACAGTGGAAATGTGGCAGATGTAACCAATATAAGCAATATTACCAGACCCTAGATTATGACTTAAAATCTACATCTACCTGGAACAAAAGAAAACAAGCATGTTTATCCAAAGTTGCCTTAAATTCTGTTTTGAAAATAAATGTAATAGAAACACAAATAAAAAAAATAGCAAGACATAGCAGAAAGTAATCACATAAACTAGTTCTTCAACCCAGGGCGGTTTCATGTCATTGTATGGCAAAACCAACACAATAAAGCAAAGAAAATTTAAAAAAAAATAAAATAAAACAGAAAGAAAAAAAAAAGACAAAAGTCTGCACTGAGCAACATGAAGCAGTAGGACGAGCTTAATGGACAGGATACACAGTGCTTGTCTCAACCCTGCTGCTCTGGACTGTGGTTCCTTCATGCCTGTTATCAGGGGGCTGTTCTAAAGCTCTAAAATTCTGTGACTGTGGACATTGCTGTACTAAAATACTAACATTTGTGCAGAGTTTTATCATTTATGCTGACTCTTTACAACAACCCTGTGAGAAAAAAGGTATTCTCTCTAATTTAAGTACTAATGAAGAAATGAAATTGAGTAAAATAACTTGAGGAAGATGACCATTGTCCAGATATTCTTAAGTACAGAGATGAAGAAATTTGAACTCAAGTCAACCAATGTCAAATCCCATGTTCTTCTTACTGCATCATTCTGCATACCAGACATCTCTTCATAACATAGGGTGCTACTTTGAAGCCCCAAAGTGATCCCTATATGCAAACAAACAGAAAGAGGGTTTCTAGGACCTTCAGAGTTAGCATTTTTGACCGAGCCTTCAACTTTACTAAGAGAGTAAAAAATTTTGGATGGGAGCTCTCCCAACATTTTGCTTACCAAACTTACAAACCTACCTTGGGTGATATAGCGATAGAGGAGCTGTCTCAATCTTTTAAGTTCATTCCTACTGTAAAGCTTTGGACTCCTTCACTTCCTGCTCTCTGAAGAAATTTACAGTCAGTTATCACTTCTCCTCTTTATATAGTCATCCTATCTTCCTCAACAGTCTTTCTCATCAGTTTTTAGAGACAATATCATCTCTGATACATGTAAAACCCTAATTTGGCTACACTCCCCATTTCAGAAAGCCCCCTAGCATTCTCCTTTCTTTCACAGTCTCATTTCTCAAAATGTTTAACAAAACTTCCTAGTTCCTCTTGCTCACTTTCCACTTGTTAGTCCCTCACAATCTGGCTTCCATCTCCACTAATCCAGTAAGACGTGTCTCATAAAAATCACCTTTGAGCAGATGATATGGACCTCTCTCTGACTGACTACTAACCTTGACATTGCCTCAACTTTCTGATCTCTGTAACCTTTCTCCCCAGACCTGGTCTTCTTTCTATTTACCCCAAATAAATGACTGAACACACTGATGTTAACCAAAAGCCTTGGAGTCATCTTTGACCCCGCCTTCTCCTCACACCTCCTAACCAGTCATCTCCAAATCCTAAAAATCTCCTCGTGAATCCATCCTCCTCTTTCCGTTTCTACTACCAACAACATGAGAAGTCCCAGCTAGAGTCTTCTCTTTCTTGCATTACTGCAATGGTTACCTAAGTGGTTACCTAACATCTGCTCGTGCTAGCCTCAACTACTTGTCAAATTGAATCTATTAATATGCAAATCTTATTATGTTTATTGTTTTCCCAAAATGTAACCATATTTTCCTAGGTTTTAGGATAAAGAAAAATCTCCCTATTGTTTCCTATAATGCTGCAGGTTTGGTCCCTACCTCTATCTCCAACCTCACTTGGTACCACTTTGCTCCCTCTCATTCTCTCCACTACAACTACACAGGCCTTCTGCAGCCCTTGTTTGTACCACGTTCCCTCTCAGCACAGGACCTTTGCATAAGCTGTTTTCTCTTTGTTTCTCTCTTGTCCACCTTCAACTAGGGCAATGCCTGTATGTTTCAATCTCTCAGTGATGTCATGTGTCATGAAAACAATAAAGGAGACATAGAACCTATCCTGGAAAGAAGTCAAAGAAGCCTTCCTAAAAATCTGAGACCTCTAGTCTAGTTCATAAAGAAGCCAAGTCAGGTGAAGAGGGAAGAAAGAGCATTCCTTGTAGAGAAACAACAGAGGCAATGGAACAGAGAGATCGACACGGATGGAGGGAAACACTGAGGAAGCAGTGGAAAGTTGTGGAAGTAAAGGGGCTCCGTTTACACAGGTCTGGAAGGTTTAACCTGTGTTCTGTAGGGGAGTGTTAGAGAGGGTTAGGAAACAAAAAAGAATAATAGACTTTCTTTAAGTGAGCTGCCAATAGAAACAAGTTAGTTACAGAATCTTAACTAAGACCTCAGTTTCCTGGCACTCAGACCAAATGTCATTCTATAAGCCTAGCACACCAGGATAACCTGAGGGCTTGTTAAAACACAGACCACCAGACCCCACCAACAGAGTCTCACCAGATTTGGGGTGGACTTGTGAATTAGGGTTTCTATTAAGTTTCCAGGTGCTACTGACACTGCTATCCAGGGACGACTCTTTGAGAATCACTGAACTAGACCATATCTCTCACTAAATTCAATAGAACCACTCAAAGAGATTAAGCACTGAAAAGTATAAGAAAGAAAACCAGAGGCATAGGAACACCAAAAAGATGGAATCATTTATATTTAGTTTGGGAGCATTTTTTTCTCTTAGCAGGAAATATAACCTTGAGTCACAAATTAATTACTTTCCTTGTGTTTTATTTCCTTGCCTGTAAAATAAAGTCATTGAACCAGAATAACTCTAATGTCTCCTCCTGTTCTAAACTTTTACAACCTTACAATTCATCTTCTTAATTATATTTTGTTAAGGTTCTTATTAAATTACTTTTTTACTCCATAAATATACATTTGGATACAAATAAGGAGAGGAGAACAGTCTAAGACATCCTTGGGAAATGGGTAAGAGTTAAGACAGAACTCTTACTGATAGCTAACATAAAGAGGCTGGACTATCACACTGAACACACATACCTATAAAAGATGGTCATCAATAAAATCAAGAAAAAAGTGTATACTTTGTTAACATTTCTAAAGTTTGAGATGTTTAATAACTCAAATGTCTGAGGTATCCTTCTAAATGTCTTTATTTGAAACATAATCTAAATGTTATTGTCCCTTTACCAAACATCCTGAACAAGACTTCTTTACCAGAAATGCTATCTTATTAGCCGATTCCCATAGTGAGACAAATTTTAAAGCATCACACAAATAGTAAATAATGTCCAGAGCCTATGTAACATTTATGAATGGGTCATTTTCTTTCCAAAAGCAACATCAAAATACTTTAATATGATTTTACATAATTCCAATTTTCTTACTTTTATTTGCTTTAAGATTCACTATTTTTAAATTGGTTGTTTAAGACCATCAGATTATTTCTTTGTAATATTTTTATTTCTTAGTGATTAGGTATTGAGAATTAAATAGTATTCAACATTTTCACTGTGGGTATTGATTTTCTGTCATATTACTACTCTATACATAATCATCTGTTAATTCACATTATATATTACAGCTGGATTTTAAATGGATGGTATTAACTTTGTCACAGATCTAAAATTGTACATAATTAATAATGAACTAGGGCCAAGTTTGGAGGGTGGCAAAAGTTGGGTAGCAGTGACTCAGGAAATACAGCACATTCAGTTCAGTTCAGACACTCGGTCGTGTCCGATTCTTTGCAACCCCATGGACTGCAGCATGCCAGGCCTCCCTGTCCATCACCAACTCCCGGAATTTACTCAAACTCATATCCATTGAGTCAGTGATGCCATCCAACCATCTCATCCTCTGACATTCCCTTCTCCTCCCACTTTTAATCTTTCCCAGCATCAGGGTCTTTTCAAATGAGTCAAATACAGCACATTTTTTGAGACTAAAATTCATAACTTCAGGAGGAATTTATTTTTCCATCAGTGAAATAGATTTATTGATTGATATCTTCTATCTGTTATGTGTACCCATCTTAGACCCCTTTATAACAAGAATGAATTCTTTGTTTTTTTTTAAACTCTTTTCCCCAGGGTACTCCCCTCCTTCCCCTTTGGCCCTAAATGCTTTCCTTTTTCAAAATTACACCCTCTCAAGGGTCTCTGATGCTAAGAGTAAAATTCAAATATCAATTAGCACGATGACAAGTGATAGAAGCCTAGTTTGAACCAAGTTATACAAAATAATTTATTGAAAGGATATCAGGATAACTTCCAGAAATGAAGGAAGAACTGTAGAACTACGGAAAACCTAGATTAAATTTTTGGCTAGAACCAGAGTCCTAAGTAATACCACTTCTCTCTTCTTTCTTTTCCTCTCTGGGCTCTTTTTTGCAGAGTTTTGTAGCTCAGCTGGTTACGAATCTGCCTGCAATGCAGGAGACCCCGCATTGGGAAGATGCCCTGGAGAAAGGTTAGGCTGCCCACTCCAATGTTCCTGGGCTTCCCTGGTGACTCAGTTAGTAAAGAATCCGCCTGCAATGCAGGAGACCGGCTTCAATCTCTGAGCTGGGAAGCTCTCCTGGAGGAGAGCGTGGCAACCCACTCTAATATTCTTGCCTGGAGAATTCCTATGGACAGAGGTACCTGGCAGGCCACAGTCCATGGGGTCACAAAGAGTCAGACACGGCTGAGCGAACTAAGCACACATTCTTCCCTACTGCAGGAAAATTTTCTCCATACTGTGACTATATGGCCACAGTCTACTTGCTGAACTAACAGGCAAAAAAAATATTTCCCTCCAGGTCTAATTAAACTTACAGGAATGGACCCAGACTGTCACTGGCCAGGTCATGCGTCATCCCTTGGTCCAGTCACTTTAGCAAACTTGATGCATTATATTTTTATGATTTATCCAATGTAGCCCATTTCCCACCTTATGCTATTTAAGGTGTCCAAAGGCAAAGTACTTTGACAGCTTCCTGGTTGTATAGGGGAAGTTGTCAGAATAGGCAGATATCTTCCCAAACAGACAAAACAATGTGTCCTCTCCTTTCCAATCACTACTGCAGTGGAACAAACCACCCCAAGGATGCCTAGCCGACTAGAGCAGATATGAGCCACGAACAGTTTTTCTCTAACTTTGTATTGACAGAATAGCAAGCCTTACTCCTAGCAGAGCTTCTTATGGAGGCCCTGTGGTGGACTCTCTGCAGCAGCTCCCAAAGCTACTGAGGCCTCCAGAATGGCCACTCTGAGGAACCTCAGCTCCTGTCGATAGTTCTGACTCTCTGCTCTGGCAGGACAGTTCCCAGTTCCCTCCACAGCTGCATAGCTCAGTTGTTTCCGAGGGAACTCCAGAGGGAGTTCACCATAGAACTGAGCTGTGCTGGCAGCAACAAAGCGCCACAGTTCTTCCAAGGAACTTCCTTGAAGTACCCAGTAATTGCGTTAGGAAAGACAGCCCATGAAATGCATTAACACCTGGAGCCATAACTTCCCTGTCTCCTCAGCAGCCTTTTACAGCCCCTTTCAGGGGAACACGGATTCAGGACCCTGGGCTCAGGGAGCAGCTTCATAATCCCTAAACATGCCCCAAAGGCTGGGGCATGGAAAGTTCCGCTGCAGCAGAAAGGATGTTGTCTGCATCCAAGTTTGCAGAAGACTCTTCAAGAGCCAAATTTAGGCTTTATTTGTCTCCACACAGGCAAGCAAAGTATATTTTCCCACCCCCAGATTAGCATTTGATATATTTCTGAAAGAGTATGTTAGAAATTTATACCATTCTTAAAAATTCCAGAATAGTTTTAAACACAGTATATTCCTTAATATGTAAACACTTTAATAAAGTGTAGCAACATATGTGCAGATCTACTGCCTCAATTTGTGGCCAAAGATTTTTACTTTTAAGTCAAAACTGCAAAAGCTATCTTGCCACTGTTAATAAAAATAGTAACAAAGAAAAGCAAAGAGAACACTGAGGGAATTGATAACTATGCTAGGAGGTGCTGACAGACTATGCTAAACCCAAGGACAGTGAAGGCCACTGTACATTCATTTCTTTGACATGTTCAACAACAAGGTCAGATAGTCAATTATGAACAGTAGTATTGACACCAAAGCCTGTAAAATACCTTTATGGTTACTTTTATTTGGTGTTCTCTCTCAAATTGCTTTTGTATTATTAGCTAATGATCTCCCTAGTACTTCCCTATTACTCCCTATTACTATTACTATCCCTATTGCTTCCCTGGTAGCTCACACAGTAAAGAATCTGCCTGCAATGCATAAGATCCGGGTTCAGTCCCTGGTTGAGGAAGATCCCCTGGGGAATAGAATGGTAATCCACTCCAGAATGCTTGCCTGGAGAATCCCATGGACAGAAGAGCCTGGCAGGCTCCAGTCCATAGCGTGGCAAAGAGTCAGACACGACTGAGCAACTAACACTTTCACTTTTCCCTATTACTGTTCTGGGTATCCTAAACATCCACACATTTTCAAGGAATTATTTCTTGATCAACAGAATTACAGAAAATTTATTCAAGTTCCTCTGTAAATATAATTTTCTTTCTAGTTTACATAATTGATATTAACAGATCACCCTATAAAAATATAAATCATTCCAATCTACCTTTTAATGATCCAAAATGAAGAACTGCCTGTTAGTCTGCTAAAGACTTGCTTTCATTTCACCAGTATTTTGATAGCAATCAGATCATGTCATTAATACGCTAACATATTAAAATAGTTAAAATAGCCTATCTTAACCTTCATTCTTTAGCATGCATTTAATATACTCCATACCTCAATAAAGTCTCAAGCAGTGATCTGATTTTTACCCTTACTGTCATTTGGTGCTATTTCATTAAAAAGGAACACAATATTGGAACAGTGGAAAGTACATTGGCCCTGGTAGCAAATGACCCTTTTTCAAGTCCTGCCTTGTCAACATGCCATATGCCCTAAGAAAAGGCAGATTAGTGCCAAATCAGTGACTTACAAACTTTGCTGTACATTACAATCACCTGGAGAGGTTTTAAAAATTTTAACCACCAGATTATGCCCATATGTCTGGGAGTGGAAGTTGGAGTGTACCAATGTTTGGGAAACTTGGGACCACCTTAGTAGAGTTCTGTGTCTCTACAGCTTATCATATGAGTCTGAATATTTAGCGAAAGGAATAAGATTCAACAAGAAGAAAGAAGGGAATTAATGCCTTCCTCACTCAGTTTAATCATTCTAGCTTTTGATTTAAAGTGAGAGACATGTAACTCTTTCCTTCTACTTGAATACTTAGTGGCTATTGTAAGGCTATTAATTGGTCTAATTTCAATATTGTTGTGTCTCAGGGTTTAGGGAGGCTCAAGGGGAGGAAGACATCAAGGAACAGTCAATAGGTGACGAGGTCACAACGCAACTTGCATCGACTAAATTCACTGTCTTACATGGTTGCAGGTTGCGGCACCCAAAATTGATTACAATAGTAACATCAAATATCACTGATCATAGATCACCATAACAAATACAATATTAGTGAAAACGTTGGAAATGTTGCAATTACCAAAATATGACACAGAGACAGGAAGTGAGCAAATACTGTTAGAAACATGGC
Organism: Antilocapra americana; assembly: GCA_007570785.1. Taxonomy (NCBI): domain Eukaryota; kingdom Metazoa; phylum Chordata; class Mammalia; order Artiodactyla; family Antilocapridae; genus Antilocapra; species Antilocapra americana. The sequence goes on along the minus strand of ML661338.1, from coordinate 339,113 downwards.
ACCGATAAACTTGGTCAATACAGGGTTACCATGAAACTTCAATTTGTAAAATATACAGTATTTGAAAGATGCAATAAAGTAAGGCATAACAAAACAAGAATATGCTCATATAATTCTATTTGTCCAAGTCTTCTAAAATTCCTCTCAGCAATGATATATAAAGTTCAGTGTACAGGTCATTGATATCTTTTATCAGAGTTGTATTTCACATATTTTGAAGCTGCTATAAATGGTACCGATCTTTTAAACTTCATTGAAATAATTTATGACAGTGAGAGTGTTATTCCCTCAGTCATGTCTGTCTCTTTGTGACCCCATGGACTGTAGCTCCCCAGGCTCCTCTGTCCGTGGAATTTTCCAGGCAAGAATATTGGAATCGGTTGCCATTTCCTTCTCCAGGATCTTTCTGACCCAGGGACTGAACCTGGGTCTCCTGCATTGCAGGCAGATTCTTTACCGCTGAGTGAACAGGAAATTCCACACTGTGTAGTTTTTATATCACAAAACTGTTGCCACCCTTAGGCCTGAGGGGCAAGGTAGTGGTCAGTGTTACCAGGTGTGGTGAGAGCTGGACCCACAGAGGTGCCATCTGACAGGAGCTGTGGCGGTAGAGGAATGGATGACCGTCCTGCTAGTTAAGGAGTGAGAGCGGGGAATAAACATCCAAACCTATTTTTCAACCTCCCCTCTGACGGCCTGCCGATGCTCTCACAGACTGACCAGAAACCATGGTCAGATGGAGCACAGATGACAACTTGATAATGCTATACTATGAAGTAAAGGGGTGCAATTATTCATTTCTTATTATCTATCTTCTATCTACTAAAAAGTGTGCACTAAGATCGCAAGGAACTTTACTGTATTCACTACTGTGTCTTTACCACCCAAAATAATTCCTGGCATATGGGAAGTATTCAATAGGTATTTGTTTAAAGATTGTTTGCTTGGGTGCAACTTTGAATGGCTGCTGTTTTCCATGTAAACTTCTTGTAATAAAGAAGCTTTAAAGCCACGCTCCTAAATTTAAACAATTATTTAACAGCTGCAGAGAGACTTACAAAACAATGGGAACAGAACTTAAACTGGATTAAAACAAACACAGAGAGGATCAAAACGTCTGAGCCAGTGATTGTCTAGGAATAAGTATGGGGTGAAACCAAGGAAAACAACAAAACTATTTCTTGGTGAAAAGATTTAGCCAGCATTAGGGAACCACACCGTTAATCTCCCAAATGTATCCTTTTCCCAGACTAGTACAAGGAACCAGAAAGCCTCAACATGAATAAACTTCCAACAGTCCTTTGATGTGAGCCTTGCAAAAGAGCAGCAGTGAATGATGAAGTCTGACAGCTTTTCAGGCAAAATCTACTTTGGCCAACATAATTAATGTCAAACAGAATAAAAAGCCAAGCAACTACTTACACAGCTCAGAGAGGAATAAATAACTCTTTTTCCTCCTTTATTTAAAGGCAACTACATATAAAATAGCTTTTAAAATTATGATTTTTTTTTTTTTTTTGGCCATTCCATGAGGAATCTTAGTTGTGGAATCTTACATCCCCAACCAGGGATTGAACTGGGGCCCTCAGCAATGAAAGCACTAAGTTCCAAGTGCTGGACCACAAGGGAATTCCCTGAACTTATATGATTGTAATTTATTTGATGTAAAAGTGATTGAAATAAAAGGCCCGTAATTTTATTTAGTGTAAATGATATTATTTACTCATGTAATATTTGCTGAGCTGTAACTGTCACCAAGCATACAGAAATGAGTAACATACAGTCCCTGCCATCTAGGACATTAAGATCACATGATAGAAAGAATTTCACAAAATGAAAGCTGATGATTAGCTACATGAAAAGGGCTATATGAGAGGTAAACAGTGGCATCATGAAAATATAGAAAAGGGAGTACTTGGCATTGCCCAAAGACATCAAGAAGGGCTTTTACGGAGGAGGGGAGACATATAAACTGAATCTTAAAGGCTCTATAGAAATTTTCTAGTTGAATTGGAGATGGTGGCTCAGAAGGTAAAGAATCTTCCTTCAGTGAAGGAGACCCAGATTTGATCCCTGGGTGGAGAAGATCCCCTGGAGAAGGAAATGGCTACCCACTCCAGTATCCTTGCCTGGAGAATTCAATGGACAGGGGAGCCTGGAGGGCTACAGTCCACCAGTTACAGAGTCAGACACGACTGAGCAACTAACAACACACAGGGATGGGGAAGGCCTGGCAGGCACTCTGTAACACCTATTATGACTAGCAGATATTTTAATTATGGTGAACTAAGAAAAATTCAGAGACGGAATGAACAGAAAAGGATACGGTCATGCCACTTGAAGACTAGATCATTACAGAGGGAGATGATCAACACTTTCACAGTGGTTCAAATAGAGAAAGTATTAAGGCTTCCCAGGTGGCTCAGTGGTAAAGAATGCACCTGCCAATACAGGAGATGAGAGAGATCAATCCCTAGGTTGGGATGAGCCCCTGGAGAAGGAAATGGGAACCCCCTCCAGTATTCATGCCTGGGAAATCCCATGGACAGAGGAGACTGGAGGCTACAGTCCAGGAGGTCAGAAAAGAGTCAGACATGACTTAGAAACTAAACAACGAATAAGGGAATAAAGTAATCATATTTACATCACGTGGCAAATGGGCACTTAAATATCAATGCTGCAACAAAGTCAGAAGCATGTTCATATTACAAGTGATATTCAGTTTTAGCAACAACTTCTGCCACATTGAATTAATGTTCTTAATTTAATCTCATCTTGTGTTATAGCTCTACATATCACCTACAGGGTATATCTCTAAAGATTTTATCACTAGATTTCCCTTCTGATCTCTGGTTTGGTATATGCTTAGTAGGCATCTCAAATATTTCCAAATAACAACTCAGTATCCTCTCTACCTTTATGCTTCCAACCTGCTCTTCCCCCAGACTTCTCCATTTCAATAACTGCCCATCCTCTGTGCTCAGGCATCCAGTCACCCTACAGCCCTCATTTCTCATCCCTCCTTCAATCCATCGGCAAATCCTCTACTTTCAAAATATACCCAGAACCTGACCGTATCGGACTATCTCAGTCTGCCTCGCCGGTCCAAGTGGTTGTTACTCCTTGCCACCTAGCAAGTCTCCCCTCTTGTCTCTTGCAACACCTCTGTCTATTCATCATATAATCCTCAGCGTGATCTATTTAAATATATCATCATATTTCCCCTCTACTCAAAACTCCATTAGCTTCCAAGCTGTTTCAGATATGTGTGTGTGTGTGTGTATACATAAACATATATTATATTTATATGTAATTGCCTACAGTTCAGTCACTCAGTAGTATCTATTTGTGACCTCATGGACTGCAACACACCAGGCTTCCCTGTCCATCACCAACTCCCAGAGCTTGCTCAAACTCCTGTCCATTGAGTCAGTGATGCCACTGCCTACAAGGCTTTGTGTAATCTGCTCCCACCTGCCTTTCCACGCTTAGCTCTCTAACATGAGCCATACTTCTCCCTCCATAGTCACTGTTCCAGGGCTTCACTGCTATATCTCCAGTGCCCAATGTCTCTAGCACACAGAAGCTGCTCGATAAACAGTAGTTAATGGTTTGAAAATGATGCAGCTTTTTATTACACACTGCTTTTCACAAAATAGGCAATTATGTTGTCTGAATTCATTAACAAGTAGTACTTTGTTCAAACCAGAAGGGGGCAGCAAAGCTTCACTAGCTCAGCAAATGGACACCGCATTGAGTCAGCAATGCAGAGGGAACAACTAACCAGATTCGGAGGATCAAGCTGGCCCCAGAAGCCTGAGCTGAAGAGGATGAGTCACTCAGCCGGTTAGGACTGTGTCCTCACCAAGAAGCAGGGAAAGAGGCAGGAAGAGAGGGAGACAAGGTTGTCCAGAAGAATGTGACCCACACTGAGGGCCCATGGAGTGAACAGATGTGTTGTTAGGGAACCTAATCAAAACATTAGGCAAATTATGCCCAAGTCAGGAAACCTCTTAATAGTGCCACAGGGGGGCACCCGTCTCAAATTACAAGGTTTTTAATCTTCGAAGCCAGAACCAGGAATCCAAACATACCTCTCTCTAAGAAGACTGTCCTTTATTGTGCCCACCTTTGCATGAAAAGTTCCCTTGGTATCTCTAATTTTCTTGAAGAGATCTCTAGTCTTTCCATTCTATTGTTTTCCTCTATTTCTTTGCATTGATCACTGAGGAAGGCTTTCTTACCTCTCCTTGCTCTTCTTTGGAATTCTGTATTCAAATGGGTATATCTTTCCTTTTCTCCTTTGCCTTTCACGTCTCTTCTTTTCATAACTATTTGTAAGGCCTCCTCAGACAACCTTTGCCTTTTTGCATTTCTTTTTCTTGGGGATGGTCTTGGTCCCTGTCTCCTGTACAATGTCACGAACCTCCATCCATAGTTCTTCAGGCACTCTGTCTAGCAGATCTAATCCCTTGAATCTATTTCTCACTTCTACTGTATAATCATAAGTGATTTGATTTGGGTCATATCTGAATGGTCTAGTGGTTTTCCCTACTTTCTACAATTTAAGTCTGAATTTGGCAATAAGTAGTTCATGATCTGAGCCACAGTCAGCTCCCAGTCCTGTTTTGGCTGACTGTATAGAGCTTCTCCATCTTTGGCTACAAAGAATATAATGATTTTGGTATTGACCATCTGGTGATGTCCATGTGTAGAGTCTTCTCTTGTGTTGTTGGAAGAGGGTGTTTACTATGACCTGTGCATTCTCTTGGCAAAACTCTGTTAGCCTTTGCCCTACTTCATTCTGTACTCCAAGGCTAAATTTGCCTGCTACTCCAGGTGTTTCTTAACTTCATAGTTTTGCATTGCAGTCCCCTATAACGAAAAAGACATCTTTTTTGGGTGTTAGTTCTAGAAGGTCTTGTAGGTCTTCATAGAACTATTCAACTTCAGCTTCTTCAGCTAATAACCTAGACAGCTTATTAAAAAGAAGTGACATTACTTTGTCAACAAAAGTCCATCTAGTCAAAGCTATGGTTTTTCCAGTAGTCATGTATAGATGTGAGAGTTGGACTATAAAGAAAGCTGAACACTGGAGAATTGATGCTTTTGAACTGTGGTGTTGGAGAAGACTCTTGAGAGTCCCTCAGGCAGCAAGGAGATCTAACCAGTCCAAGGAAATCAGTCCTGAATATTCATTGGAAGGACTGATGCTGAAGCTGAAATTCCAATACTTTGGCTACCTGATGGGAAAAACTGACTCACTGGAAAAGACCCTGATGCTGGGAAAGATGAAGACAGGAGGAGAAGGGGATGACAGAGGGTGAGATGGCTGGATGACATCACTGACTTGATGGACATGAGTTTGAGTCAACTCTGGAAGTTAGTGATGGACAGGGAGGCCTGGCCTGCTGCAGTCCATGGGGTTGCAAACAGTTGGACACGACTGAATGACTGAACTGAACTGACGATGGCTGGTGGAGAGTGGCGTAGGTCCCAGGTGTGCTGCCTCTTCCCTAAGGATCATGGGGTTTTTATTCACTGTAATATTCTGCATCTTGGTTAAGTAAAATCCAAGATGGCAAATGCTTGGGTCCAGGTGTCCACGGCAGAAAACCAGATATTGGCACCTTTGAATTATCAACATGAGTTAAAATAATGCTAGCCACAAAGAGTCAAAGACAGATTATTTTTCTCCCATTATTATTTCAGACATTGTCATTTACCTAAAAAATCATCATTCCTTAGGTTTTTTTTAAAGTATACTCCCTTCAACCCTTATTGTTTAACTTCAAGCCTACTTTCCAAGTTTCTTTTTCCTCATTTCAATCAGCTTTCTTCTGGTCTTTCTCACATGACTTAGGGCTACTCTATTTAATATGATAACCACTGGAGATTCTTGAGTCCTTTGGACTGCAAGGAGATCAAACCAGTCAATCCTAAAGGAATCAGTCCTGAATATGCACTGGAAGGACTGATGCTGAAGCTGAAACTCCAGTACTTTGGCCACCTGATGTGAAGAGCTGACTCACTGGAAAAGACCCTGATGCTGGGGAAGATTGAAGGCAGGAGGAGAAGACAATGACAAATGAGATGGTTGGATGGCATTACTGACTCAATGGACATGAGTTTGAGCAAGCTCCAGGAGTTGGTGATGGACAGGCAGGCCTGGTGTGCTGCAGTCCATGGGGTCTCAAAGAGTCGGGCATGACTCAGGGACTGAACTGAACTGGCTACATGTGGTGTTTTAGCATTGAAATGTGGTTAGGGTAATTGACAAACTGATTTTAACAAATTCATTCAGTTTTAATTAGTTTACATTTAAAAGCTCATACTTAATTCACTTTTAGGGAAATTTTAAGTATGTCTAGAATAAAATTGAGTGCACAAATCTACTTTCTACTGTAAGTGTTATAAAATACAAATATATATATGTGTATTTTTGATGAAAAATTAGCATCTGAATTAAGATATTCCTCAAGTATAAAATATACACTGGATTTGAAGACAGTACAAAAATATATAAAATATCTAATCTACAATTCTTTTTTTTTTTAGCTGTTGCTGATTATTTATTGATATAGAAAGAAGCTCACAACATATATTGTTTGCTGAAAAAATACAGACTTTAGAACAACACTTACATTTGCTCACTCTTATCTATACATATATCTATCTGGGTACATAGGTAAAGGGAACTACCTAGAAGGACATTCATCAGAGGGTTGACAGTGGTTATTTAAGGGTTGGAGGGTTTGGGGTAATTTGTACATTTTGCATTTGTCTTTACTGTTTCAATATTTAACAATGAATTATATCACTTTCACAAAGAGAATAAAGGCATCAAGGAAAGGGGTGCACACAGAGGGTAGACCCTTAGGCAGCAGGGGATTAGTAGCAAGGATGGAGCAAGGCCATCTCCCTCCACTATACCAATACTCAAGACCCTCCATCTTCCACCCCGAAAGAAAGCTGCTTTGTGGATTAATTTATGTAATTGGAAGATTGTACATTGAAATGATAGCACTTTGGATATAATGGGTCAGTTGAACTATATTATAAAATTAACTTTATTCATTTCTTACTTTAATGTGGCTGCTAGCTAGAAAAAATTTAAATCACATATATGTCTTTATGTTTCTCTTGCACACTCTAGTCTAAAGGCTTGCTACTCAAACTTCAGTCTGTGTATCAACAGGCACGATGTCACCTGGGAACTTCTTGGAAATACAGAATCAGAATCTGCGTTTTGAAAAATCCCTGAGCAACTTGTTTGTCCATTAAAGCTTGTGATGCAGTAACCTACACTGTGACCATCATCATCATCCACCCATTTGTTTTCTTGATCTCTCATATACAGAAGTTCCTCAATCAACAGCAGTTAACTTAGAAACGATTTTGCAGCTTCTTATTACACATTTGCCATTACCCTCAACTGGCTGCCATGCTAGACCCTGACCAAGCTGTCTGCTGCACAGCACTGGTCTAGGGAGCTTGCTGCTCCCATCTTCCCTGGTCTTCCTTGCCCTTTAACTCCCTGCAAACAAATCCTAGCTCTACATTTACATCTATCAGAGACTTATAGAATGCAGGTTTCTTGTCCTGGAAGCAGAGCCTGAGACAGGGTTTTCTATTCAAGTCAATTTTCAGGGAGAGATCTCAGAAAAGATGAGTGAAGGAAGCAGAAATGAGTACGGAAAAAGCCCAAAGCAAGGACAGAATCCCTGCTTTACCCTGATTCTGCAGAGACGGTCTGGAGCCCAAGTTGCGCTACAGTATTCTCACCTTGAGGCAAGGGTGGTCCTTGTCGTACTCTCAGGCTAGTCAGTCATTGGCTAACACTGGAGGGCCAATGCATGGCTTCCATGCTAAGCGGCTCCCTTTTAACTAAATTTTGATGGAAGTGGACAGTGGTCAGTTGTTACCGGCTAACTAAGGCTTCCCTGGAGGCTCAGACAAACTCAGGATCGATTCCTGGGTCAGGAGGATCCCCCGGAGGAAATGGCAACCCACTCCAATATTCTTGTCTGAGAAATCCCATAGACAGAGAAGCCTGGCAGGCTACAGTCCATGGGGTCTCAAAGAGTTGGACACGACTGAGCCACTCACACACACACACACACACACACACACACACACTGGCTAACTCACAATGGCTGGGCAGCGGGTGCATCAGCCTTTAAAGGGAATTGAATGAAGCCCTGATAATCAACTACAGTCAACTCCGCTGCACAGGTCCTGATTCACTAGCTGTTCACATTAACTTTACCCCTTCTAAGCACAGCTTCTCCAGGATTCTGGTGGGACACAACTTCTGAGCAATCATACAAAAAGAGGATTCTTAAGTGAAATATATTCCCAACTGTTATTGGGTCTTAAAGCCAAAACTCATATCCTCTGTCTCCTTTGATGACCATTCTAGAATCCCCTTCTGAGCTTCCCTGGTGACTCTGTGCTTCTGCTACAGGGAGCACAGTTTCAATCCCTGGTTGGGGAACTAAGATCCCACATGCCAGGAGGCTAAAAATAAATAAACAAAAAATTTAAAGTACTTAGAATCCTCTTGTTCTGCCCCAAGGGACTGGCCTAGAAGGTTGGCCCAGAGCCTCACTGCTGAGGGGGCTGAGCTCCTGGTTTTCATGCAGTTATCAGGCTGTGATTTCTGTGTTGCTTATTTACAGTTATAACTGGGCACAAGTATAACAAAGGAAGCCCCAGTAAGCTGCCAAAATATTCTCCATCCTATTCCCATTAGATAGCAGCATCCCTACCTCCTCAGGATGGTTGGGATCAATTACCTTTATGATGTAGGGAGCACTTTCTTCATTTCTTGTCTACTGTCATGGGAATCCCAATGTGACAGAGCCATAAATTTAGTTTGGTTGGATGTTTACTGTGACCCCTATGAACTAGGACCACTAAACCCCCAGAAGTCCAAAGTTAATACTTCGAGTAAGTGGCTTGGAGTGACTTCTACTTTAACATTTTGATTTCTGGATGCATACACTCTACCTATTGGAGATGCCTTTGATGGAATATGTAAACTTTCTTCTGAGGACAGTGCATCATCCTGGCATGGCATCATTCCCAAGCTGGAACTTCAGCAGTGCCTTTGAGAAACCATTTATTTGCTTTATTCTGAATCAGAAATGAGAGACCCTAAGAATTTCACGGTTCTGGGAGGCCTGAATCTTTGTATAGTTTATCTCCCACCCTCAGGAACACATATATTAAGATATATGTTATCCATTTGCCTCATGTTTACCAGGTCCAATGAATACATCAGTGTTGTGGACTAATTTGAAATTCAGTGGGATGATCAGATGGATAAGATCCCTTTAACCTACATTATGACAGAGAGCAGAAGGATTACCATAGCCTTGAGATAAGACCATCTATGTGAAGTGCAATCCATCCCCTGTGAACACAAACTGCTTCTGATACTGTTTCTGGCATGTGCCCTCCCAAACGACATGGTCTGTGTTGGCTTTCCCATCTTTAAAAAATATTAGAACCAGACAAGCATTCCCACATCCTTTGTTTCCTTCCTCAACAATTTGCCACAGCAGGTCTGGCATCTCAGCATCACTTAATGTAGGCCATCACCTTTTCCTAACGTCTGAGAGTCATTCCAGAAATGTCCTAGAATCACTCGGTACTATTGCCAAGGGTTTAAATTGTGTATCACAGGAGAGAGCTCCCTTATTATCAAACTGTCCCATATCCAGCCTTCTGTTCCTCCCCTCTTGATTCAGCATCCTCGGGGTTCTCAGTCAGACTCCCCTGGTTTCTACTGGCATGTGCGGGCCAGGAGCTGCCGCAACTGTGGCACAAACCCCTCTCCTCTCTTTACCTTACTCAGCATCCCCCCATATTTTCTGCTGGTCAGAATAAGAGCTAGGGAAGATTCAGAGGAAAGTGGAGGTTATTATGTTAGGCATCCACTTTATTTGAAACTTCTGCATAAGTTTTAAGCAAATAGACAGTGATCTCCCAACAAGGAGAGTAGGCCTATTCTGCAGGTATTGAGCATTGAAGGGAATGCAGGAGTTCAAATTTCTCAAAGGGTCTCATGTGATTTAGCCACACAGCCTCCTTCTGTCTCAAGGTCCCACTGGTATCAGGGGACTGACTTTAAGACCCTTGCCAGGGTTGAGAATTCATTCTTCTCTGAGAATCTGCTCTTCTTGCAGTTAAGTCCTGAGCCTCGCCTCAATGTATGTCCTCTGGCTGAAGAAAACATGGGTTTCTTTAAATGTAGCCAAAGAGTCCCTTACCCTCCCTCTTCTCACTCTTCACTTTATATTGCTGATAGATCATCTCTCAGACAAATTAATGGCACATAGCAAGAGCCACTCAGCATCAGCCCTGATAGTTATTTCTCTGCATTGCTCAGTCACACTGGACATCACACCAGCTAATAGATCCCTTCGCATCTATATCCCATCTCAGTTCTGTTAAGGACTATTCAACTGCAGCATGCCAGGGACTATCAGATTCCACTTATCATCAGTGAGAGCATCCTCACTGTTACCCATCTGCAGAATAATCCCGGATGAATGAACTAACCACAATAAGACATCCTTAGAGTCTGCAGAAGACTTGAGAATTCAAAGATGCCTATCTTAATCCATTTCCCTGGAAACAATCTGAGGCAAGAGTTCCTGTTTAAGTGATCATAGGTGAGTGCTCTGAGGGAAATGAGATGAACCTGGAAGCAGGGGGAGGGTAGAAAGGGAGCTATTAAAGACTCCCTTCTGATCCCACAGGGAAGTTTTAGACCTCAGGTTGCACCCCAAAATTGATTTCAGCTTGAGGTAAGGAGTTGGCTGGCCTTTGTACCACATGCCAATTAGTCATTGGTTGACCCTGTCTTGCATTGGGGATTTGGGTTGGTGGTGTGCTTGGTCTCTCAGACACGGTGGCTACAATTTCCCTGAAGGATTTCATTTGGAGAAGAGGGCATCTGAGAGTTCTATTCATGGACACTGTCAACAGCTGAGGGATGAGTGGACTGACCAGTAAAGGGAATCCAATACATTTAATCTAAGGCCTTAAAAATTAGCTAACCCAGTGATTGAATTTTTTTTTTCCTTTTGTATCACACTCCATTGAGAAGTCATTGAAAGTTGTGAATTTACTCCACAAAAAAATACTCACGCCTAAAGATAAATGTTTATGCTAAGAAAAGGTTGACAGATGAGATTATGAAGCTTCAAATAATTTATATGACTTGCTCAAAGTTACGCTGTAAGTTAAAGCAGAATGAGATGGCCAAACAACCAGTTCTAAATACCAAAATGTTTTGATGAAAAAAATTTTATAATCACACATACTTGAGATGTTGAACCAACTAGGTATCTGAAACATTTCCCATAAAATAAATTCAGAGATAAGTTAAAGTCACACATGTGATCCTCAAAATATTCTTTGCATTTAAATATTGCTGCTTGCAACTTTAAAGCAATCATTATTTTCTACTTAGAAAGGGTGTTTTATGCTACTGGGAGTAGAGGAAAGGATAAACAGTCAAACATAACCAGGGCGCAGAAATGTCTTGTTCTTAACAAAAGTGCAAACCTTATTGTTTTTTTCTTTAATTTTATTAAGAATGTGTAAAGAATGAACTAAAGTTTGCAAGTTCTGAGTATTTTTAAGAATGTCTATAAGTTTTAAATTATGTCTTCTCATCAGTAATATTCCCTATAATACAGGTACTGTTATAAGACAAGGAGGCTTTGGTTTTCAAAAATACTTTATTTTTTTTTTTCCTTTTTTTTTTTTTTATTATTGTTTTTGCCATACATTGTCATGATATCACCATGGGTTTACATATGCTTCCCCTCCGGGTCCCCCCTCCCTCCTCCCTCCCCCCCCGGGAAATCTCGCTGCACCAGTCCCGAGCATCAATCCTGGGCTGGCGATTGATTAGACACATGACAATTAACATGCTTCAATGCCCTTCTCCCATCTCATCCCACCCTTACCCTCATCCACAAAGTCCACAAGTCTATTCTATACATTTGCGTTCCTTTTGTTGTCTCCCATGTTGGGTTCTCATTACTGTCTTTCTAAATTCCATATATATGTGTTAATATACTGTATTGTTGTTTTTGCTTCTGGCTTACTTCACTCTGGATAATGGGCTCCAGTTTCGTCCATCTGAATAGAACTGATTCAAATGAATTTTTTTTTAATGCTGAGTAATATTCCATTGTGTATATATACCACAGCTTTCTTATCCATTCGTCAGTTGATGGGCATCTAGGTTGCTTCCATGTCCTGGCTATTGTAAACAATGCAGCGATGAACATTGGGGTACACGTGGCTCTTTCAATTCTGGTTTCCTCGGTGTATATGCCCAGCAGTGGGATTGCTGGGTCATATGGCAGGTCTATTTGCAGTTTTTTAAGGATCTCCACACTGAAATGAAACACTACTGTCCTAGAAACACACACAGCACTTATAAGCAAACTTTTCCTTTGTATCCCTTGCCTTAAGCTATAGCACCTGTAAAAAATTAATGTGAAATCAAAATATATATATATATCTTTGCCAGATTTCTAAAAGGCTCAGTCCAAATTCTGATTTCATTTAACATTAAAGGTCAATAGAATTATTTATAATTACCTAATTTGCTAAAAAGCCTTCAAATGTTAAATATATCAATAAGCAAATAATAAGAATTTTTATTGCTAAAATTATCCTAGTTTAACATAAAACTACTGTTCACTAAATGTAATTATATTTTTTGAGAGTTGGTTTATAATTCTGGATTTAATAACTGAGCACTGAAAGATGTTGATTATAAATATTCTAACCTAAATGTTGAGAACAGTCCTAAGGCAATTTGATCATTCCTAATTATTAGGTGGGGCACATTATGAATATATTTGGTATCACTGAACTATACGTTGAGAAATGGTTTATATGGTAAATTTTATGTTATGTGTATTTTACCACAACACAAAAAATAGGAAAGAAAAAAAGGTAATTCATCTATTCTGTAAATTCAGTGCCATCCTGGACCTCTGTTCTTTCAAGCACTTTTCAAGAAAGATTCTCTCACAGCATATGCAACAATATTCTGCACTCAATATGCCAGAAAATTTGGAAAACTCAGCAGTGGTCACAGGGCTGGAAAAGGTCAATTTTCATTCCAGTCCCAAAGAAGGGCTATGTTAAAGAATGCTCAAACTACCTCACAATTGCATTCATTTCACATGCTAGCAAGGTAATGATCAAAATCCTTCAAGCTAGGCTTCAACGGTATGTGAATCAACAACTTCCAGATATACAAGTTGAATTTAGAAAAGGCAGAGGAACCAGAGGTCAAATTGCCAACTCAGTTGGAATACAGGAAAAGCAAGAGAATTCCAGAAAAACACCTAATTCTGCTTCATTGACTACACTGAAGCCTTAGACCATGTGTATCACAACAAACTGGAAAATTCTTAAAGACATGGGAATACCAGACCGCCTCACCTGTCTCCTGAGAAATCTGTATGCAGGCCAAGAAGCAACAGTTAAAACCAGACATATAACAATAACCTGGTCCAAAATCATTCTCCCTATTTAACTTATATGCAGAGTACCACATGGGAAAATGCCAGGCTGGATGAAGCTCAAGCTGGAATCAAGATAGCTGGGAAAAGTATCAGTAACCTCATATATGCAGATGACACCACTGCAATGGCAGAAAGTGAAGAGGATCTAAAGAGTCTATTGATGAAGGTGAAAGAGGAGAGTAGAAAAGCTGGCGTAAAACTCAACCTTCAAAAACCTAAGATCATAGCATCTGATCCCATCACTTCATGGCAAACAGAGGGGAAAAAATAGAAACAGTGACAGACTTCATCTTCTTGGGCTCCAAAATCACTGTAGACAGTGGCTGCAGCCATGAAATTAAAAGACACTTGCTCCTTGAAAGTAAAGCTATGACAAACCTAGACAGTGTATTAAAAACAGAGACATTAGTTTGCAGACAAAGGTCTATCTAGTCAAAGCTATGGTTTTTCCAGTGGTCATGTATGGATGTGAGAGTTTGACCATAAAGAAGGCTGAATGCCAAAAACTGATGCTTTCAAATTTTAGTGCAGGAGAAGACTCTTGAGAGTCCCTTGGACTGCAAAGAGATCAAACCAATCAATCCTAAAGGAAATCAACCCTGAATATTCATTGCAAGGACTGATGCTAAAGCTCCAATACTTTTGCCACCTAATGCCAAGAACTGACTCATTGGAAAAGACCCTGATCCTGGGAAATAATGAGGGCAGGAGAGGAAGGGGGACACAGGATGGGATGGTTGGATGACATCACCAACTCAATGGACATGCGTTTGAGCAAACTCTGGGAAATAGTGAAGGACAGGGAAGTGCTACAATCCATGGGATCACAAAGAGTCGGATATGACTGAGCAGCTGAACAGCAAAAAGGATTCTGCCAACCTCCTGGTAAGATCAGATGATGGATGCCTCCAAAAATGTCCAGATGTTCGACTCAATGAGTCTTTAGGAATGGAGTCAAGTTGTTCTCAACAGCATACCCTCTTGGCATTGCTAGAATCTTGTTTCCTATTCATGCAAATGTAGAGGTAACTGTGAAGTTCTTTTTGCCAGTCTGTATACTTTGAATACTACTGACCACATGAGTGAAGAATCATTTCTAACACCCATATACTAATTATCAAATCTTTTGGTGTGGATCAACAATAAGGCTAGTCATTCTAATTAGTCTTTCAAACACTAGCTAAACACCTCTGGGATATGGATTATTTATTATTTCAGCTACTAACCCTGGAGTATTGACTCAAACTAATATACAGGTCACACTATTTCTCCACCCACAGACTAATAGGCCTTATTAATTTCTGGATTTTTGTTGCTTAGTTGCTAAGTCATATCTGACTCTGAAACCCTATGGTCTGTAGCCCACCAGGCTCCTCTGTCCACGGGATTTTCAGGCAAGAATACTAGAGTGTGTTGCCATTTCCTTCCCTAGGGGATCTTCCCAACACAGGGATCAAACCCATGTCCTCTCCATTGGGGAGAAGATTCTTTACCACTGAGCCATGAGGGAAGCCCCGTTACTGGATTACCCTTCATTAACTGTTTTCAAATAACATATAGGTTATTATGTAAGCATTTTAAGGGCAGAAAATGCCTGTCTTCCTTACAAACTCTCTAATTCATCCCCTCCATCCCTCTTATTTTCTCAACTTTCTTCATTTCCCCCTCCAACCTGATCTTTCGGTATTTCAGGGATCATATACATGTTAAGCCCAATTTTATACCATTCTCTTCTCTGCAGTGGCGCTTGAAACACTGAGTAAATAGGCTGGTTTTCCTTCTGTGTTTAAGGAATGAGAGAATGTTGCAAATATTTTACAATAAAAATATTCATTATGAGGACTTCCCTCGTGGTCTAGGGGTTAAGACTCCATGCTTCCAATGCAAGGAGTTCAAGTTCAGTTCCTGGTTGGGAAACTAAGATCTCACATGCATGGTCAATATATATACATTTTTATTTATTAATTTATTATGTATTTCATTCTAAATTTATCATAAATTTATAATCTCTCACTGCACTACAAGAACAGTCCCTGATACCTGGAGGTCCTTTGTTGGTGAGCTCTGTGAGGCATGAAAGTTTAGCAGTACAAATTAGAAAAACAGTAAGTTGCTCTCTAGAAGAAAAAGAGAGAGGGGGGAAGGAGGGAGATGGAGAGAGAGAGGGGAGATTGAAATACCTAAGGAAAGAAGGGCTAGGAGAACAGCAATCATGGGGAGGTGAGTTGAGACCTGTGAAGTGGTGGGGGCAGAAAGGGGAATCCAGTGATGGTGAAGCTGGGGGCAAAGACTCAGGAAGGGACAGCCAAGTGAGATTTTAAAAGTGATATGCCGTGTGAGGTGCAATGTGATCCCCCTGGGATCCACAAAACTACAAAGACTGTAATGTATTTGGTTTGGTTGAATTTCTTGTGGAAACAGAGATAAGAGCTGACTGAGAAGAAGAGGGACAGTTGAACCGTAGGTTACATAGAGATTAATAAGATGCCTTAGAGCCCAGCTCTGAGTATGAGAGACTGTGGTTTGGATCATTGTATAGGACAATGGAGGAGACGGAGCCATGTTCTGCATGTACCAGGGATATAGCAGCTGACTGTTCTGTCTTTATACTGGGTACCAGAGGAGACGTACTGTAAATCCATAACAGGACTTTCCTAGATTTACCAATGAGCAATAACATTGCTCTTTGTGTAGCACTGGTGCACAACATTCTCTGATTAAAAAGTAAACATTTAAAGCATTTGATACCTTAAAAATTTGTTATTTCTTCACTTTTATCTTCTTTTTCAGCTGCCCGATTCTGTCTTCTAGATCTATCCCTCCAAAAGCACACAGCAGAAATAGTAAAGACACATATACCAAGAATAAAGAAAATAGGAAGGCATAATAGTGCAGCCAAAAATATAAAATATATGCTAAGAGTTCAGAGAACAGTCATAGCTTGGAATGTGATATGTGCCAAATTACAGTCAGTATCCATTTATTATATGAGTTTTCCAAACTGAGCACCTGATTAGGATTTAGCATCATCTAGTTTAATGGTCACCAGTTTGGATGAATACATGGAAAGGACATCAGCAAGTTTCAGAGAGCTCAGAAGTAAAAACAGCTACTGTAACTCCAAATAATAGAATCAGTGTTTTTGATACAGTGGTAGATTTGTATCATTAAACAAGACCAATATGATAGTTATCAGCTATATGGATTGCCAGTTACATAGAGATGTGTCTTTTTGAGCTACAGGCTTATGTTTCCATCTACCTAATTGACCTCTTTTCTTGGATTTCTTAAGCAGATCTTAAGTTTATATATTCAGAACCAAATTTTTTCTCTTCCTCTCTAAAGTATGTTTCTCTTCCAATGTTGTCTATATTATTTGAGTGTTACTTCCCTCCAGTTAATGATGCAAATAAGAAATATATTGCAGTCATCACAGATACCAACTTCCCTTTTCTGCCCATTTCACTTCAAGATCTCTCAAACATGAAGGTTACTCTCGTTCTATCTATAATTCCAACATTTCTCAGTAGCTTCCTAATTGGTCTTCTTGGGTTGATTCTTCTTATAATTCATTCTCTATACTATGGCTAATTGATATTTCCAAAGCACAAATCTGACCAATTCACCCAGCTACTTGAGCTCTTCAATGGATTCTCACTGATTTGGGAACAAAGAACAAAATATTTATCATATCCAGTGAATCTCTGTGGGATATAACACTTCTTTATCTTGCTAGCCCCATTTTACATAACACCTTTACTCTCTGTGTACTAGTCCCAACAGTTTCTTTCTGAACTGGCAATTCACAGAGCTTTTCACAGACTTATTTGTGTGATTATATAATTGTCTCCTATATGAGGCTGAAACTTCCAGAAGGGTAGAAACCATTTTTGTTCGATTTACTATTAGATTCCCAGTAAGTAGCACAATATTTGACACATAATAGATATCTATAAAGTGTTTGTTTATGGCAAAAAAAGATAAAAGTTAATGGAAATACATGTTAAGATTCTGTATTCTGCTCTAAAACCTTAATGAGTCAGAAGAATTTGAGTTTATGACAAGCTCAGCATAAACAGTGGTACTGCCACCAGAAAGCTACTGCAATCTTTGACTATGATAACAGATATATATATATATATAATGAGGAGGTCAAGGAAGATCCCCTGGAGAAGGAAATGTCAACCCACCCCAGTATTCTTGCCTGGAGATTTCCCTGGACAGAGGAGACTAGCGGACTACAGTCCACGGAATCGCAAAGAGCTGGACATGACTGAGCGGCTCACGAAATAAGGCAGATGAAATCTCCTCTCTGCTCTATACTGCCAGACTGCGTCCACAGCATTGCAGCTACACTTGCCCCTGCTGCAATACGCTTGTTTTCGTGAGTAATACCCTTATTCTTATCCACGTAACTTACCCTTATCTCTTTCAAATATCACTGCATCTCTCAGTGTTCCAACAGGAAACAGCATACTTTAAAAAGGATAATGTTTAAGAAGGCTCATGAACAAAGGGACTGTTTTCAAAAGTGTGGACGTGAAGAAACCACAAAAGGATAGTCCCATAACCTGGAGCCCATCATGCCTAGGCCTAAAGGGACAAGAAAGGGAGTGGTTACTAGAGACAGAAGGAGAAAGCATCTTGCAAAGCCAACATCCTTGAGAAGAATCAAACTTCCAGTAGAGGGTCGCAATTAACCAGAAAGTCCTCACTAAGTGATAGCCGAGGAATAAATATCTTGACCTCACTCTCCTCCCTCCCTCGAATATCTTACTAGGATTCACAGTGGTGAATCGAAACAGGGGGCCAAGTGGGAGGGGCACTGCCGATTGACTCCATATGTCAGCCTCTTGAGATGGCAAACAGGAGGGATAATAGAAGAGAGCAGAACTTAGGGGTCACCAGAAGATGAGGGGCACAGTCACCTTCACAGTGACTCCCTGATCACTATTTTACATTGTGAACCTCCCAACCTCACCCTCAGAGTGTTCTATATCCCTTCCCTGCTCTGGTTTTTTTCTATAGCATGCATTACTTTCTAGTATACTGTACATTTTACTTTTCTATTTGTTGTCTTTCCCAATAAGAATATAAGTTCCACAGGGTAAGGACTTTTATCTGTTTTGTTCACTGCTCTATCTTACCCTTAGAGACAGGTAATGTGCTCAGTTAAACACATCTTGAGTAAATGAAAGTACTAAGTCCTGGGTTCTCATTTTAAAGTCGCCTACATTTTTAAGGGAAACATCAAGTATTAGAAAAGAACACTAGGATACTGAAAGGTGTGATCTGCATGTGCCATAAATGGCTGAAGAGTCTGATCACACTTGGCTGAAAAGACATGCAAAGGATTGACTTCAAATCTTTAGACTGCTTCAAATGTTTAAATTTAAAGACTTCAAATCTTTAAACTTCAAATGTTATGCTATTAATGTATTACATCAGAGAACAGAATTAAGGGCACTGGATGAAATTTTATTAGCCAAGAAAATTTCAGGTCAACACAATAAAACGTATTTGATTAATTAGAGCTCTTTACTAACAAGGGCTTCCCTGGTGGCTCAGATGGTAAAGAATCTGCCTGCAGTGCGGGAGACCTGAGTTCGATCCCTGGGTTGGGGAGATCCCTTGGAGAAGGGAATGGCTTCCCATCCAGTATTCTAGCCTGGAGAATTCCATGGACAGAGGAGTCTGGTGAGCTACAGTCCATGGATTTGTGCCACAGCTACTGAATTGCTCATGTGGTCACTACAGGGCACGTTTATGATACTAAATGCTGACCGTCATTTGCAGTTGTTTGAGAGGCAAGCTCTGTTTTGGCTGGTTCTGCCAATATTGGACACTATAGTTATATTATTAACTGTTCCTTCCTTTCTAATAGTAAACAATCAAAGTTACACCCTCTAACTTGCCCAACTTATTCCCTGTTAACTCTCAAAGATTTTATTATTGGTGGTGAATGCAATTTCAATGATATACTTAAACACTGAAGCCTCATGCCCTGACTGAGCAAAACACCCTCATACAGACTTAATTTACTTGCCCTTACTTTAATTTTTTCTTTCTTGCATGTGCTCATTCATTCCCACCATCACTTGAGAGGATTTTTTCCCTTAAACTATAGATCTATTAAAATATCAAAATAATATTTATTAGCTGATTTTCAAAATAAACAAAGATGTCTCTATATTATCAGAAACAATACTCTAGTCAGTACTTGATATTGTGGGCCTCCAAAGACTGAGGCCAAAGTTAAAGATGGATTCTGCTTCAAGACTGACTGCATAAGACAGTGCTGAACTTTCTGGCATCCCTGCTTTTTAGGGTGTCTTCCAGTCCTAAAATTCTACAATTCTGTTACTTTTCAGATAAGGAAACTGAAGTTAAGGCAGGTTAAAGTCATTTGACCAGAAATAGCACATAGCTAATGAGAGAGCCAGGCTTGGGTCTTTCATCAAAGCAATACTTATTTGTTCCATTGTACATATTAAACTAAGATCATGGCATCCAGTCTCCTCACCTCATGGCAGATAGATGGGGAAACAGTGGAAACAGTGGGTGACTTTATTTTTCTGGGCTTCAAAATCACTGCAGATGGTGATTGCAGCCATGAAATTAAAAGACGCTTACTCCTTGGAAGGAAAGTTATGACCAACCTAGATAGCATATTAAAAAGCAGAGACATTACTTTGCCAACAAAGATCCATCTTGTCAAGGCTATGGTTTTTCCAATAGTCATGTATGGATGTGAGAGTTGAACTATAAAGAAAGCTGAGCCCCGAAGATTTGATGCTTTTGAACTGTGGTTTTGGAGAAGACTCTTGAGAGTCCCTTGGACTGCAAGGAGATCCAACCAGTTCATCCTAGGGAAGATCAGTCCTGGGTGTTCATTGGAAGGACTGATGTTGAAGCTGAAACTCCAATACTTTGGCCACCTCATGCAAAGAGCTGACTCTTGGAAAAGACCCTGATGCTGGGAAAGATTGAGGGCAGGAGAAGAAGGGGACAAGAGAGGATGAGATGGCTGGATGACATCATTGACTCAATGGCCATGGGTTTGGGTGGACTCCAGGAGTTGGTGATGGACAGGGAGGACTGGCGTGCTGTGGTTCATGGGGTTTCAAAGTCAGACATGACTGAGCGACTGAGCTGAAGTGATACATATTACAAAGGATAAATGTGTTAAATAATAGTTAAGATATCTAATATAATGGATGCAATGTGTCTAGAACTTGGCTGTATAACTGTCCAAGCAAGTTTTAAATCATAATCTTACTTTTTGTTTTTGAATTATAGACATGGGCTTCTTACTGGGTACTGAGAGAAAAGTTAGCAAATGAAGCTAATGGATTGCACATGGTGATTCATTCATTAAAAGAAGTGACAGCCACTCTGATCATGACAAAATATAGCACAGAAAAATATATTAAATAATATTCATGAGTATGAATGATGTTATTTTGGTAAATTTGTGATTCCCTGCCCACATGCCCAAGGCCATAAACCTAAATATTAAAGTGCACTGCAGGTTTGACCTTTTGCAGGCAAGTAATAAGCTATCTGACAGATTGAGACCTTGCTGTTGCAAGAGAGTAAGCTGGAGTGAGAAGGGTCACAATATTAAAATGTTCTATTTGCTTGGATTCCTTTGGGAAGATAGTACATATATATCACAAATCTTTTCTCTCCTCTTTCTTTTTATTCAGTTCAATTCAGTCACCTAGTCATGTCTGACTCTTTGCAACCCCATGGACTACAGCATGTCAGGCTTCCCTGTCTATCACCAACTCAAAGAGTTTACTCAAACTCATGTCCATTGAGTCAGTGATGCCATCCAAACATCTCATCCTCTGTTGTCCCCTTCTCCTCTCACATTCAATCATTAGCAGCATCAGGGTCTTTTCAAATGAGTCCACTCTTCGCATGAGGTGGCCAAAGTATTGGAGTTTCAGTTTCAACATCAGTCCTTCCAATGAACATCCAGGATTGATCTCGTTTAGGATGGACTGGTTGGATCTCCTTGCAGTCCAAGGGACTCTCAAGAGTCTTCTCCAACACCACAGTTCAAAAGCATCAATTCTCTGGTGCCCAGCTTTCTTTATGGTCCTATTCTAACATCCATATGTGACTACTGGAAAAACTATAGCTTTGACTAGATGGACATTTGTTGGCAGAGTAATATCTCTGGTTTTTAATATGCTGTCTAGGTTGGTTATAACTTTTCTTCCAGTGAGCAAACATCTTTTAATTTCATGGCTGAAGTCATCATCTGAAGTGATTTTGGAGCCCAAGAAAATAAAGTCTTTCACTGTTTCCACTGTTTCCCCATCTTTTTGCCATGAAGTGACAGGACTAGATGCCATGATCTTAGTTTTCTGAATGTTGAGCTTTAAGCCAACTTTTTCATTCTCCTCTTTCACTTTCATCAAGAGATCTTTAGTTCTTCTTCGCTTTCTGCCATAAGGGTGGTGGTCATCTGCATATCTAAGGTTATTGATTTTCTCCTGGCAAACTTGATTCCAGCTGTGCTTCATCCATCCCAGCATTTCTAATAATGTACTCTGTATATATGTTAAATAAGCAGAGTGACAATATACACCCTTGACGTACTCCTTGGAACCAGTCTGTTGTTCCATGTCCAGTTCTAACTGTTGTTTCCTGACCTGCATACAGGTTTCTAAAGAGGCAGGTCAGATGGTCTGGTATTACCATCTCTTCCAGAATTTTCCATAGTTTATTGTGATCCACACAGTCCAAGGCTTTGGCATAGTCAGTAAAGCAGAAATAGGTGTTTTTCTGGAACTCCCTTGCTTTTTTGATGATCCAATGGATGTTGGCAATTTGATCTCTGGTTCCTCTGTCTTTTCTAAACCCAGCTTGAACATCTAAAGGTCATGGTTGACTTACTGTTGAAGCTTGGCTTGGAGAATTTTGAGCATTACTTTGCTACCACGTGAGATGAGTGCAATTATGCAGTAGTTTGAGCATTCTTTGGCATTGCCTTTCTTTGGGATTGGAATGAAAACTGACCTTTTCCAGTCCTGTGGCCCACTGCTGACTTTTCAAACTTTGTTGGCATATTGAGTGTAGAACTTTTACAGTAGCATCTTTTAGGATTTGAAATATCTCAACTGGAATTTTGTCACCTCCACTATCTTTGTTTGTAGTGATGCTTCCTAAGGCCCACTCAACTTCTCATTCCAGGATGTCTGACTCTAGGTGAGGGATCACACCATCATGATTATCTGGGTTATGAAGATTTTTTTTGTATAGTTTTGTGTATACTTGCCACCTCTACTTAATATCTGCCGCTTCTGTTAGGTTCATACCATTTCTGTCCTTTATTGTGCCCATCTTTGCATGAAATGTTCCCTTGGTATTCTCTAATTTTCTTGAAGAGATCTCTAGTCTTTCCCATTCTATTGTTTTCCTCTATTTCTTTGCATTGATCACTGAGGCAGGCTTTCTTATCTCTCCTTGTTATTCTTTGGAACTCTGCATTCAGATGGGTATATATTTCCTTTTCTACTTTGCCTTTTGTTTCTCCTCTTTTCACAACTACTTGTACTTCTTTTTATTACTCCCTGCTGCTACTGCTAAGTAGCTTCAGTCATGTCCAACTCTTTGCAACCCCATAAATGGCAGCCCACCAGGCTCCCCTGTTCTAGGGATTCTCCAGGCAAGAACAATGGAGTGGGTTGCCATTTCCTTCTGCAGGAGATCTTCCTGACCCAGGGATGGAACCTGTGTCTCCTGCATTGCGGGCAGATTCTTTACCATCTGAGTCACCAGAAAAGTTAAAATGTGTATTTGAGCATCAGCATAAGAAGCATCAGAGGAGAAGAGAAAGACAAACGAAAAAGGGAAAAATATAGCCAACTGAATGCAGAGATCCAGAGAATAGCAAGAAGAGATAAAGCCTTCTTAAGTGAACAATGCAAAGAAATATAGGTAAACAGTAGAATGGTAAAGACTAGAGATTTCTTCAAGAAAATGAGAGATACCAAGGGAACATTTCATAAAAAGATGAGCACAATGAAGGACAGAAACAGCAAGGATCTAACAGAAGCAGAAGAAATTAAGAAGAGGTGGCAAGAACATACAGAATTATCCAAAAAAGGTCTTAATGACCGGCATGACCATGGTATTGTGCTCATTCATCTGGAGCCAGGCATTCTGGAGTGTGAAGTCAAGTGGGCTTTAGAAAGTATCACTACAAACAAGGCTAGTGGAGGTAATGGAATTCCAAGTGAGCTTTTTAAAATGCTAAAATATGATGCTGTTCAAGTGTTGCACTCAATATATCAGCAAATTTGGAAAACTCAGCAGTGGCCACTGGATTGGAAAAGGTCAGTTTTCACTGCAATCCCAAAGAAAGGCCGTGCCAAGGAATGCTCAAACTACTGCACAAGTGTGCTCATCTTCACATGTTAGAAAGGTAACACTCAGAAGCCTTCAAACTCGGCTTCAACAGTATGTGAACCAAGAACTTCCAGATTTTATTATTTCTCTTGATGATCACAACTGACTAAGACATAATCATTTAACATAAATCACTTTTGTAGTTGAGGAAACTTGGCAGTAAAGTCATAACTTGCCCAAGGTCATGCAGTTGAAAAATCATGAATCTCAAATCTTCTTTGATATTTTCATAACATCATGATTTTCTTTGAACAGTCTTTCCTCATAGGAAAATTTCTTCATAATTTTATGAACTGGAAAATTATCATAACTAGTAGAAGAAATTCTGGCTTGATTTTTATTAATACTAACATTAATCCTTTCATTAGGTATTTTATTATGACATATATTTATATAACCTGTTATATAGCCATATTACATATACTTATAACTAATAATAATAGTAAATAAGTAAACTACTGAACTGGTGCTATGAAACTGCTGCATTCAATATGCCAGCAAATTTGGAAAACTCAGCAGTGGCCACAACACTGGAAGAGATCAGCTTTCGTTCCAATCCCTAAGAAAGGCAATCCCAAACAATGCTCAAACTACCACACAATTGCAGTCATCTCACACGCTAGTAAAGTAATGCTCAAAATTCTCCAAGCAAGGCTTTAACAATACATGAACTGTGATCTTCCAGATGTTCAAGCTGGATTTAGAAAAGGTAGAGGAACCAGAGATCAAATTGCCAACATCCATTGGATCATCAAAAAACCAAGAGTTTCAGAAAAACATCTATTTCTGCTTTATTGACTATGCCAAAGCCTTTGACTGTGTGGATCACAATAAACTGTGGAAAATTCTGAAAGAGATGGGAATACCAGACCTCCTGACCTGCCTCTTGAGAAATCTGTATGCAGGTCAGGAAGCAACAGTGAGAACTGGACAAGGAACAACAGACTGGTTCCAAATAGGGAAAGGAGTACGTCAAGGCTGTATATTGTCACCCTGCTTGTTTAACTTATATGCAGAGTACACCATGAGAAATGCTGGGCTGGATGAAGCACAAGCTGGAATCAAGATTGCCAGGAGAAAAATTAATAACCTCAGATATGCAGATGACACCACCCTTATGGCAGAAAGCAAAGAACTAAAGAGCCTCTTTTGTTTTTGTTTTTTTCTAACCTTTTCTTTCTTTCTTTTTTTTTTTTTCTTTATTGTGTTGGTTTTGCCATACAATGACATGAAACCGCCATGGGTTTACATATGCTCCCCCTCCAGAACCCCCCTCCCTCCTCCATCTCGATTCCCTCCCCCTGGGACATCTCGGTGCACCAGCCCCGAGCATCAATCCTGGGTTGGCGATTGATTTCACATATGGTAATTAACATGTTTCAATGCCATTCTCCTATATCATCCCACCCTTGCCCTATTCCACAGAGTCCACGAGTCTGTTCTATACATCTGCGTTCCTTTTGCTGTCTCGCATGCAGGGTTCTCGTTACCATCTTTCTAAATTCCATATATATGCGTTAGTATACTGTATTTTTGTTTTTCCTTCTGGCTTACTTCACTCTGGATAATAGGCTCCAGTTCCGTCCACCTTAGTAGAACTGATTCAAATGAATTTTTTTTTTTAATGCTGAGTAGTATTCCATTGTGTATATGTACCACAGCTTTCTTATCCATTCTTCAGTTGATGGGCATCTAGGTTGCTTCCATGTCCTGGCTATTGTAAACAATGCAGCGATGAACATTGGGGTACACGTGTCTCTTTCAATTCTGGTTTCCTCGGTGTTTGAAAGAGAGAGAGGAGAGTGAAAAAGTTGGTTTAAAGTTCAACATTTAGAAAACTAAGATCATGGCATCTGTTTCCATCCCTACATGGCAAATAGGTGGAGAAACAATGGAAACAGTGGCTGACTTTATTTTCTTGGGCTTCAAAATCACTGCAGATGGTGACTGCAGCCATGAAATAAAAAGACACTTACTCCTTGGAAGAAAAGTTATAGCCAACCTAAACAGCATATAAAAAAGCAGAGACATTACTTTACCAACAAAGGTCCATCTCATCAAGGCTATGGTTTTTCCAGTAGTCATGTATGGATGTGAGAGTTGGACTATAAAGAAAGCTGAGCGCTGAAGAATTGATGCTTTTGAACTGTGGTGTTGGAGAAGACTCTTGAGAGTCCTTGAACTGCAAGAAGATAAAATCAGTCTATGCTGAAGGAAATCAGTCCTGAATATTCATTGCAAGGACTGGTGTTGAAGCTGAAACTCCAATTCTTTGGCCACCTGATGCAAAGAGCTGACTCATTGGAAAAGACCCTGATGCTGGGAAAGATTGAGGGCAGGAGAAGCGGACAACCGAAGATGAGATGGTTGGATGGCATCACCAACTCAATGGACATGGGTTGGGTGGACTCCAGAAGTTGGTGATGAACAGGGAGGCCTGGCGTGCTGCAGTCCATGGGGTCTCAATGAGTCGGACAGGATTGAGCAACTGAACTGAATATTTATACAATTTATTATATAGTCATATTACATATATTTATAACTAATAATAATAAATCAGTAAACTCTTGCACTTCACTGGTATTACCTACTAATACTGGTATTACCTACTAATCTCTAGAAACATTGCCTTTCTTAATGACTCTAGCACTAGTCTCATAACTTGACTAGTGCAGGAACATTCAGAGACATAAAGAGTACTTTATTAATACCTTTCTGGCCTTATTGCATCTCTGCCCAGTCTGGCCCCAAGAATTGACATTTCCACAGTTCTTTTATGACTCTTTCTTTCCTTTAACCCTTCTCCTTTAGTCATGTTCACTTTCCCAAACCAGAACCTCACGTAAATTACATTATTGTACAGCATTTGTTTTTCTTCCTGAGGTGCTAAACATCCCACAAAACCTACATACAGATTTATACCATCATTCAAGGCTCAGCTGGGGTTTCTTTGAGGTTCAGTAATCTTTCATTCTGTGTTTGATTAACTACACTCATCACTTGTAATGTACATCTTTAATTTTTGTCTGCCCAAATATTGATTTCTGTGTACTGATAGCAGCACACGATATTCCTTTGAAGAACTATGCCTCTCCCACTTTCAGTTTATGTGGACTGAGTAAGGAGGTTGATTCCCCCCAACAACCACGTCCCAACACACACACACACACACACACACACACACACACACACACACACAGAGTTTTATGGTTGAACAAATAGTACTCAATTGGCCAATCTGCTTGTTATCTCCTTCTAGTCTCAGTAATTAAAGGGGATGGAAATGCAACCCAGGTGTATATGTGCTGTCACTTCAGTTGTGTCGAACTCTTTCTGACCCTATGGACTGTAGCCCACCAATCTCCTCTGTCTGTGGGATTCTCCAGGCAAGAACACTGGAGTGGGATGCCATGCACTCCTCCAATCCAGGTCTATATACTAAGACTTAGTTTCAGAATCTTGCTGCAACTATTGGGAAAGAAGTGTTCCTTTTCCACCATGTTTGCTAACTTTGTAACTGCTAACAGTTATAGTTGAATTTAATCCTAGCATCTCTGGTAGCCAATCTTGTTATGATATAGACTGATCTTGGCTAAAAATAAAGTCAACACAGAACCAAAAATAGAGGCCAAAGATGGAAATATTCTGCCCATAGAATCATTTGATCAGTTAGATCCAAACGTGTGTGGTCAGTTGCTCATTCGAGTCTCTTTGTGATCCCATATGCAGTATCCCGCAGGCTCCTCTGTCCATGGGATTCTCCAGGCAAGAATACTGGCATGGATTGTCATTTCCTCCTCCAGGGGATATTCTTCAGCCAGGGATTGAATCTGAATCTCTTGCATCTCCTGCAGGCAAATTCTCTATCACTGATCCCCCTGGGAATCCCAGAGGTACATTAAACTATAATAGACTAATTCTTATGAAATACTTAATATTTCCCCAGGGCCAACTAGAGTTGGATTTCTGTCATTTCACTGAAATGAGTCCTAACTAATTATTACTCTATAGAAACTATTTTTTTTAATATTTTTTTCTTTATATTATTGTGTTGATTTTGCCATACATTGACATGAACACATACATGTGTTCCCCTTCCAGAACCCCCTCCTCCTACCTCCCTCCCAATTCCATCCCTCTATTTTCTTAAATGTTGTCAATAATAATAACAGCTGGTATTTATTGAGTATTATCTATATGCCAGACATTTTAAGCACTTTAATGGGTAAAAGCAGAAAAATCTCCTACTTCTATAATTTTACTATGTTATGCCCAAACTCCAAGTCCCAAGCCCCTGAAGAGACCAAGTCCACACAGCAATGCAAAAGCATAAAGGGATTTATTGCTAGCTCAAGCTAGGGCTCAAGTCTCATCCAACGCAGTGGAGTCCGACAAGAGCCCCATGCTCCAGATCACAGTTGCTTTTATACAGGCAGTTCTTTGTTACAGCATTGGTATAGCTGGCAGTCAATGACTGGTCGGTTTAAACTTCGCATCTGCCCTGGATTGGTCTATTTCTTGGCGCCTGCAGGACTTTCCTTGGCGCACCTGGGCTTTCCTGGCTCGTTCTGATTGGTTGGTGGCAACAGGGTGAGGTATGGGGTGAGGGTGGGGGAGGTCTCCGGAATTAGGGCCTGCTGTAGCTCACAGCAGCCTGTCATGGAAGCTGTCTTGCTTTTACACCACAACTATCTTCCATTCACAGATGAAGAAACTAAGACACAGAAAGAAAGAAATTTTTTCCTAAGGTTTTATGATTATTAGCAGCAGAGTTGGGAATCAAGCCAGGGCACTAGGATTCCTGAGCTCCACATCTGAGCTATTATATTATGTTGTCTCATGGGTCAGCTAACACAGTCAAACTCCTTAGACTCTATGCTACATTTGGCACTATCTGTTTTCTTCATACTCTCATGGAAAGCAAAGGCTTTTAGACTAGGCTGGGTCTACCTGGATAATCCAGAGTAGCCTCCATATTTGTGGTCATAACTCTATATCAGCAACGTTTCTTTTACTGTGAAATGCGAAGCTCCAGGGATAGGATGTGGATTTCTTCTGGTGGCCGTTCCAACCAAGTTGTTATGGGTGTAACCTTCATCTGTCTCCTCTATCAGACCCCTCACCTCATCTCTTTGTTGTGGTGGGGCAAGTTTTCCAATTTTTCTCTGAGAAAGAATGCATGAAAAGAATGTTTAAGACTTTGCATACTGAAAATGTCTTTTTTAAAAGTAATCTTAATTAACTTCTGGATTGGAAATAACTTTCTCTCAGAATTTCTCTTTACTTATACATCTTCAAAAATTCCAATGCCATTCTGATCTCTGAATCCCTGTAAATGATCTCTTTTTCCCTCCCTGGAACTTATTAGGATCTTTTCCCAGAACCATGTCCTTTGAAATTTTATAATAGTACACTTTGACATAGGTAATTTTTATCCATTAATCTGAGAACTTTTGTGCTATTGCCCCTCAGTGCTAAAAACTATTGTCCTGGTTTTCTTCAAAAATTTTTTCTTCTGTTTGCTTTATTTGCTATAAGATATTTGACCTTTCCTTGCTTAATTGCTCTGCTTAGAACCTGTAGTACAATGTCCAATAAAGGTAGCAAGAGTGGACATATTTTTTTCCTATCCTTAATCTTATGTGAAATTATTCATTCTTTTACCAGTGCTTGTAATGTTACTTGGTTATACATGACACTGAAATGCCTTACTTTTTATGATAGTCCATAGTATATTAAAAATGGTAAAACTGCATGGGTTTTGTAGGTACTTTTGGAATCTAGAAGAAATGAAATTTTACCAAGTTATATAAAGAGAAAATTGAATTTAACAATGCAAATGGTAGTCTAACCAAACGCACCTGTGTGGTTTAGTGTAAAAATAAGAACATGTTGGTATTCATTTATTGTAAGATAAAAAAGTTGGTGGGTGAAAAAAATCATGTTATGACAAAAAAAAATTTGTAATTTTCTTGATGACTGGAAATTTTATTATGTATAACTGACAAATCAAGTTTCCAAGGAAATGTTACATAGTATAGGCTTTACTTAGCTTATCAATTTGTCATTTTTAAAAAAATTTTTAAAATCAGATTGTGGATGTTCTTTATCAGACTGAGGGTGTTCTCATCCTACCTAGTTGAGTGTTTTTAATCATGAAAAAGTGCTAGGTTTTGTCAAGTGCTTTTTCTTCAACTATTGAGATGATCCTGTGGTTTTTGTCCCCCCCTTTTTTTAAAAGAGAGTGTATTACATCCATAATTCATTTTATGCTAAACCAACCTTGCACCTACTAGCCAAATCCATCTTGCTCATGTTGTAAAATGCTTTTCTACCTTGCTGGATTTGGTTTACTAGGTTTTTTGTTGTAGATTTCTGTATTAATATTCAAAAGGTCTGTAGTTTACTTTTCCTATCATGTTTTGTGTGGTTTTGTTGTTGATGATTTCATCAGATTTTCACTTGGGAAATCACTGCATATTGCCTAAGTCAGTAGAAAGAATGTGCCTGCTAACGCAGGAGAAGTAGAAGATGCGGGTTCCATCCCTGAGTTGGGAAGATCCCCTGGAGAAGAAAATGGCAACCCACCCACTCCAGTATTCTTGCCTGAAAAATTCCATGGACAGAGGAGCCTGGCAGGCTATAGTCCAAGGGGTCGCAAAGAGATGCATGGGACTGAGCATGCACGCAGTTCTCAGAACAAGACTCTCAAGAGACCACTTGGGCAAAGGGCGATTTCTGTACCTAGCAGAGAAAGCTGTAAAGCCTTTTGAGGTCCTCCCACTCAGCTTCCTTCCCCTTCCTGAAGCCACCTAATAAAACGTGCTAATTTATATTCCAGACCTTACTTACAGTCTTTTGATCATCTATTTTCATTGCTCTGAACCCAGAGTTCACAACCTGCTGACAAGTCCACCTTTACTCCAACTCCCTGACTAAGCCCGTTTGATTCACCTCCTGTCATCAAGTCACCTACCAGCTGTAATTCATCAAGGAAGGAATCAAAACCCCTTTGGTAGTTAATCCCAGGTGTACTCGGACGGAACCCTCGGCATAAGGTAAGCAACTAGGACAGTGACATCAGAAGGGGCGAGTAAACTCAGAGAGTGGCGACGCCTTAGGCAGAGTCTAGGTGTGGAGGGGCGTCTGGGGATGCGAGCGGGTCGCAGCAGTTAAGGGGCCCAGCAGGTGGGCTCGGAGCTCCGAACCGTGGGTGGGACTGGGTGAGGCCGCGGCAGAAGCAGGCGCGGCAACTTCTGATGCGCTGGTAAAGGGCTGAGCAGAAGCACAACTTTCCCACGGCGCCGCCGGACGGGCGCAGCGGGCGCGGCTCGCCGGGCTGCGCGGGGTCAGGGCCGGGCGCCGCCCCGCGCCGAGGTGGGTGCGCGGAGCCGGGGGCGGCGGGCAGCGCCTGGGCGCCGAGACCGAGGCCGCGGGCGCCGGGCCGCCGGCGCCACTCGAGCGCTTTCCGCGGGGTTTGGCTCCTGTCGCTTCCCGTCTCGCCGACCCGGCGTCGCCGCCGCGGGGGCCGCCGCCGCGAGTCCTCGAGCCGGGCTGCGGGCGGCCGGGCGCCCCGGGACGCGCACGCAGG
>ML661338.1:251264-307129 GCA_007570785.1 Antilocapra americana | reverse complement strand
GGGGGCCGCGTCCGGAGCCCGCGGGGGCAGTCGCGCACACCGCCCTCCCGCGGCCCGGTCCCCTCGCCCAGATCCACTTTCTTTTGTCTGGTCCATTTCGGTGTCGGCGTCTCGGCTGCTTTTGTTGCAGCCTCGGGTCCGGAGGGTTCAGACTTGCTGTCAGCGGTCGTGGGTAAGCTCTGAAATGCAGGGGGGCGGAGGCGGCCAGAGGGTCCCTAGGACGGAGAAGATGTGTCATTAGTGTCCTCATTAGCCCGAACACATGTCACCGCGTCCTTTTCGAGGTGGGACGTACTCAATATTTTTGTAGCATCTGATAGTTTTAAATGTACACAGGAGGGCATTCATTAGTAATTTCAAAGGAGCATTGTGTGGGCAGGTTACTATTAAATTACCCACTTTATAGACCGGACAGCTGAGGCACCCACGAGGAAAAGCGATTACATCAAAAACAAGCCGTCGGCCCTTGTGGGAACTGGGGTTAGAACTTGTCTGACTGAGAGTTGTTCTCAGTACAGTCACTCAACCTCAAACAAAATGTAGCACTGAGAGCCCCGCTAGTTTGCATATTTTTATTTATTCATTAATTACCAAAGCCTTTCTTAAAAATAGACTTGAGTTCTTTCATATTCCTAAAGTAGTACCCCTAGAAGTGATACTTAAATGACCAGAGGCATTCCATTTTTTTGAATAGGATCACTGGAATCGTAGTAAGGACAATTGATTTTTTTTGTCTTTCCTGTCAAACTGTTTATCTCCTATGTGAATCCACTGGGAGCTCAATTGTACCTAGTGATTAACAAAGCAGAGACCCTAAATGTTTGTTTGATGGATAAGTGGAATGGTAGTATGCCTGAGCAGTAAGTTTTCTTTTCTCCTACAAAAGAATTAAACATTTAGAAGAATAATTATTTTTATAATTTCAATGAAAATTAACTTGTAATCAGGTGCATATTATGTTGTCCTTTCTCTCTGGTGCTGTCAACAATGCACTCCGTTCCCTGCTTTTATTGTTTTTGCCAATAAATCTTTTATTGCCCCATTTTTCTTCCTCTGTTACATTTATATGTTTGGTTTTTCAAAGTGAATATATTTTTTTCTTTTAAAATTCAAAGAAAGGAGTCTTTTTTTTTAAAAAAAAAAAGCCTTTTCTCCTTTATGAAATAGACTTAACTAGGCTTTTATGGGTATATCTGAGGATAGACACCTGCTTATTTAATTAGTAATTCCTGTATGTCAAGCAGGAGTTCTTCTAGGCAAATATCCAACGAATTAATAATAATATATCACTGTAATATTTTATGAGACATCTACCTCATATAATGCCTTTTTATCAAGCAGAATAAAGCTGAAAAAAATTCAAAATTTTGCTGACTACATAGCACACATTTTAGGGCACAGTTTGCCTAGACTTAATTAATGACTCATGGAATAAACACTAACAATTCTTTCCCTTGCACCATCTTCGCTCAGCAACTGGAAAGAAAAAGAACTGTAATCTGTCCTTTCTCTCAGAAGGGATATTTGGAGAATTAATGAAGTAATGTCTGGAGAATATTTTAATCTCCTTGGAAGAAACCTGCTTTGTGACTATAGGGTCATGAAACACTGCCTCTCCCCCCAATATGCTGTCATTCCAGGTAGTTACTTTAGGAGGCTAGATGTTTATTTAAAAAGTGCTGCTGATATTCAGTAATTTTAAATATTTGAAAAATTTAGTCAATTTTACAAGCAACATAAAAATAGTTTAGAATCTCTTTTATAAGTACTTTTTTTTTTAATAATCCAAAACTATGTAGCTCAGCCTGAACATCTTTTATTTGCTAAACCTGGTAGAAAGATTTCTGCATGGTTGCAAAACTCAGCTCTGCCTTCAAGATTTTACTGCTCTTAAGGATATTTGAACAGTTATCACGAAGGCTATGAAGACAACTGTGAAAGGTGTTTTAAAAATAGTTTTAATTGATGGCAGCATTATTAGAAAATGTTTGCAGCCTTCTCAGAGTGACTACCCTGTAATGGACACTACTTGCTTGTAGACTTGTATACATTTGTAATGTGGCGGTGGTGTAGTCACTAAGCCGTGTCCCAGGGAACGGACAAGGATATCTGTCTCATGTTTAACATGAATTTTTTTTTTCTCACTTTGGAAGGTTAATAGTTCTTTTTTAAGGTCTCATCAAAATTCCCTGCATCAGAATGGCTCCAATAAGTAGGCAGTCCCCAGTAAAATGGTGACATAAAAATACTCACATTAAAAATATCTTCTTTTGGCTGTAGTATACAATAATGTGTACAAAAATGTTATATTAACCAAATAATGTTATACTAACCAAACTAAGTGTCTGGTACAGTAAACATTAACCACATAATTAACAAGGTGTTTTGTTGTTTTCCTTGATATAAGAAAATGAGGAAATTACTTGATTGGTAAGTCTTTTACACAATCCAGCTTAGAAAATTAAAGATCTTGCATTTTTTTGTCCTAATAAATTTCTCTGTAACAAGCAGAAATGTTAGAAATTATTCTATTAATGATGGAACTACCTTTAAGTTCTGTAATCTCTTTCCCCGATTAGTTCATTGATAGTCTGACAGATGGAAACCTTAGAAACACGCAGTAGGTCATTTGCAGAGATTTTAACAGCAACTTCAAAACATCGGTCATGAAATTGCTGAGATAAGAATGAGGTTTATTCTGATTGAGAATTTCCTGGCCTGTTCAGAAACCTGTGAAAATAATATTTTCCCCCAAGGGGCCAGAGTTGACATACAAACACCGGTTTAGGCAGCATGTAAACTGTAGCCCAGTTTACATGGACTACATGTAGCCATGTAGCCCACCTAGCCCTGTCTGTGGGATTTCCCAGGCAGGAATACTGGAGTGGGTTGGCATTTCCTTCTCCAGTGGATCTTCTCGACCCAGGGATCAAAGCCACATCTCCTGCATTGGCAGGCAGATTCTTTACCACTGAGTCCCCTAGGAAGCCCACTAGTCTCCTGAAAGATACATAAATTATAGAATTAGTATTTTTGTATAGCTTTACTTGTCTGACTTAGAACTAGCTAAGGCTGTAGAGTCCTAAATAAAACGTATTATGCTCTAGTCTAGCATTATACTTTTTGCTCACCCAACAATCATAGCCTTTCCCATTTTAGTGTTTTGGCTTATATTATTTTCCTTGCTCAAGATGCCCATTCCTCTCCACTCGACTTGCTAATGCTATCTAAATTCTCTCTGTGCTTTTTCCGAAAAGCCTTCCCTGACTCCCTAGTTCTTATTTTTTAGTTCACCATGTCTATTTGTTAATTACTCCCCGTTTTTTTATTATTTTTTTTATTTTGGCCTTGAATTTGTTTTTCTTTAATTTTTATTATAGTTGCTTTACAATGTTGTGTTGGTTTCTGTTGTACAACAAAGTGAATCAGTTCTACATATATCCCCTCTTTTTTAGAGTCTTTCCACCTCTAGATCGTTACAGAGTATTGAGAGTTCCCAATACAGTGGGTTCTTATTATCTGTTTTCTGTACAGTAGGTTGTATATGTCAACCCCAGTCTCTCAATTTATCTCCCCCTCTGTTTACCCCTTGGTAACTAGAAGTTTGTTTTTTATGACTGTGACTCTTTTTCTGTTTTATAAATAAGTTTGTACCTTTTTATTTGTTTGTTTGTTAAGCGATATCACATATAAGCGATATCACACCTATTTTTCTTTATCTTTGACTTACTCAGTATGACAATCTCTGGGTCCATCCATGTCAGTGCAAATGGAATCATTTCATTCTTTTTTTGTTTTTTTGAGTGTATCAAAGTTTTACTCATTGAAACCAAAAAAGGTTTCTCATTAATTTTTATGGCAGTGTAGTTACTCCCAGTGTTGTGTTAGTTCTGCTGTGCAGCACACTGAATCGGTTACGCATGTATCCCCTCTGGTTTTGAGGATTCCTTCCCGTTTACGTCCCCACCGAGCACTGAGTAGAGTTCCCTGTGCTATACAGTAGGTTCTCATCAGTTTTCTGTTTGGTGCATTGTAGTGTATATGTGTCAATCCCAATTCATCCCACCCCCATTTCCTCCTTTGGTATTCATAACTTGTTCTCTACATCTGTGTCTCTATTTCTGTTTTGCAGATAAGTTCATCTGTACCACTTTTGTAGATTCCACATATGTGTGTTAGCATACTATATTTGTTTTTCTCTTTCTGACTTCCCTCATACGACAGTGTCTGGGTCTATCCATGTCTCTGTAAATGGCACTCTTTTGTTCATTTTTATGTCTAAGTAGTATTCCATTGTATATATGTACCACAGCTTCTTTATCCATTCACCCTTTGGTGGACATCTAGGTTGCTCCCATGTCCTGGCTGTTGTGAATAATGCTGCAATGTATATTGGGGTACATGTATTTTTTCAGGTTTTCGTTTTCTCCAGATATATGCCCAGGAGTGGGATTGAATTTGTTTTCCACCTAGTTTTATTTTTTTTTCCCCCTCAAAAGTACAAGTGTGTGTCAGTCACTCAGTCACGTCTGGCTCTTTGCAATCCCATTGACTGTAACTCACCAGGCTCCTCTCTCCATGGGATTCTCCAGGCAAGAGTACTAAGAATACTGGAGTGGGTTGCCATTTCCTTCTCCAGGGGATCTTCCTGACCCAGGGATCAAACTTTGCTCTGTCACATTGCAGGCAGATTCTTTACTGTCTGAGCTACCAGGAAACAGGTCATGTATTCAATATGTATTTTCCTCAATCATGTAAAACACCTATAATGCTGGATACTAGCTGGACATATGAAGCTTATAAGGTTAGATATACAAAACAAGCATTCTGCTTAGACACAGGGTAAAATATCTTCATGCTTTATAATTGTGTCAGTCAGTGTTCTGGTAGAAAATTTGTAGCAAGCTCAAAATGGAGTAGTTGATAAGATTAATTTTAAAAGTGTGCCTGAGGTAAAATAAACCAACATTGGATGGTGAAGCATCTCAGGACTAACAATAATGAGAACCATTATCATCCCTAGGCCTAAAGAGGTGAGAGAATAGGATCATGACTAAAACCCAGAGAGGGTAGCTGTATTGGGAAGGCTGCCTGGCTAGACCTCTGGACTTTTCTGAGCTTGACAGGCATGGAGGAATAAATACCGCTCTTCACTCCCTTCCAGCCCTCTGATTTCCTGGTGGTGCTTCCCGCTGGCAAATTTACCTGGAAGACAGAAGGTGGGAGGGGGAGAGGGAGTATTTTTGCAGGTCAAAAATCAGCCTTCTGGGAATTAGAGCACAGTAGAGTAGGTGAAAAATACCCCTGGAGTGTGGATGAGGGAGGACAAAGGATATCCAGTGCTATAATCACATCGTCTAGAGTGAGTGTTTTCATTACAGTTACATAAGCCTGTTTGTGCTTTCTCTATTTCATAAAAGGCAAGCATGTTTGTTTCTATCCTAATTCAGTTTGTTCTATGATTAATGTATGAATTATGACACTGTTTTATGATTGATGTACTTCATAAGAACCACTGTCTCTCTTTTATGGTTTAGCTAATGTATTGTTATGCGTGTTTTCTCAGTGATTTCATTTTTTCTTATTTTGTGTTTTGCTTGTACAGGTGAGAGACATAGAGCTGTCTGCATAGCCACTAGGGAAACTGGCCCTTCACCATTCTAATCACATGATTGATCTGAATTAGTGGTGGTTGCTCACTTTTCTTTTGTGCCATTTTTGTAGATCAGTGGTTGTCAGACTTGGTGTATGTGGTTCTCATTGCAGATACTCTCTCTGGTTCAAGCAGGTTTAAGATAAATCTTGAGCATCTGTTCTTTTAAAAAAGTTTCCTATAGTTCAGATGCACAGACGTGAGAATCACTCGCACAGGTAGTTGTTTTGGTCATAGATTCCCCCACACTTTAATGTATATGTAGCACTCTTTAGTATAATAATTAAGGCTCCAATAGAAAGCCACTTCTACTTTATGTACTCTTCAAAACAAAATCAATATTTTTGATTTTTTTCACATTGAGAAGTGTTCATGATATAAGATGCAAAACATGTGATTTCCATATTATTAAAGCAGAAAAGTTTAAATTTTTTAAATAGATATAAAAACGTTTAATTATTAACATACAGTGTAGAGAATAGTATAATGAACACCCATGTTCCCACCATGTAACCTTATAAAGTCTTAACATTTTATTTTTTTCAAATTTTTTTTAAGAAAAAAATGCAGGTAAAATTTTTATTTTTTATTTTTTTAAATTCTATTTATTTATTTATTATTGGTTTTGCCATACAATGACATGATATCGCCAAGGGTGTACATATGCTCCCCCTCCAGAACCCCCCTCCCTCCTCCCTCCCGACTCCCTCCCCCAGGGAAATCTCAGTGCACCAGCCCCGAGCATCAATCCTGGTCTGGCGATTGATTTCACATATGATAATTAACATGTTTCAATGCCATTCTCCCATATCATCCCACCCTTGCCCTCATCCACAGAGTCCACGAGTCTGTTCTATACGTCTGCGTTCCTTTTGCTGTCTCGCATGCTGGGTTCTCGTTACCATCTTTCTAAATTCCATATATATGCGTTAGTATACTGTATTGTTGTTTTTCCTTCTGGCTTACTTCACTCTGGATAATAGGCTCCAGTTCCGTCCACCTGGGTAGAACTGATTCAAATGAATTTTTTTTTTTAATGCTGAGTAATATTCCATTGTGTATATGTACCACAGCTTTCTTATCCATTCGTCAGTTGATGGGCATCTAGGTTGCTTCCATGTCCTGGCTATTGTAAACAATGCAGCGATGAACATTGGGGTACACGTGGCTCTTTCAATTCTGGTTTCCTCGGTATATATGCCCAACAGTGGGATTGCTGGGTCATATGGCAGGTCTATTTGCAGTTTTTTAAGGAATCTCCACACTGTTTTCCATAGTGGCTGTACTAAGCCCCCTTAGATGCCTTTCTAGAGGTTACCATTGTCCTAAACTTGGTATTTATTGTTCCTTTACTGATACATGTGTATGTAGCTTTTATACTTTTGCTATATATTCATATAAATGTATCAGTAAAGAAACTGTAACATTGTTGCACATGCTTTTTTTGTTTTGTAGCTGTTCAGAATGTAGGATAAATAAGTGAATCAGATTTCTGGAAACATTTAAAGAAGGCAAGCTAAACCATGCATACATACTTCAGGAGATTCTAAGGACATCACTGAATGGGAAGACAGAAGAAAACTAATGTAGCATGGCTGTTTCAGGATTATAAACCAAATTTTCATCTTAGTACAGCATCTAAGTATCACTGAATTCTAGGGAGATCCATGCTGAAAGACTATTTAGAACAGCTGTTTGCAGATACATTTGCTGCCAGACAGTGGTAAATTTGTAGAATAGGAGAATAAATGATAGCAAATTGGTTACATTGGGTACATGATCTAGATTCCATAATTAGAAAAAGCGAGGAGGAAGCAAAGGCAAATCAAATGTAAAAGCAAAATGCACTAAAATTCATGTGATTGAATAGAAGTATATGCAGTTTTTGTGGACTCTGTTAATTTATTTGGCCCTAATTTATTTTTAGGAAGACTCAAGAAGAGTATTTCTGATGTCACCCAAAAGCTGATCAAGACAATGTAGATGCTGAAACTTAGAGCTCATCACTGCTTCCATACCTCACCCTCTGCTTTTCTTAATGTAGTCAGCTCAGATGCCAGGAAATAGGCGAGGGCAGCCAATGATTTCATTGACTCCTCTGTTCTAGTAAATGACTTTATAGAGAGCACGTTCCCCCATCCCGACTTTGAACTCTCTGTAAGGGCTTCAGTCCTCCTCATTCCTCTTGTCCTTTATAGTGTCAAGACTCTAGAAAATAGGAACTTCCTCCTCATAAAATGATAGACATACTTTGGGAAGTTACTTTACTCTCTAGGCCTTCATCTCCTCATTTATGAAACAATTAACAATCCCTACATCACAGGAATATCCTGATGGTTAAAGAAGCTGGTGCTATTTAATAATCACTGTATTCAAGAGTAGTAGCTAGTATTTAAAATAATTCCAACCCCTTGAACTTGGGTTTTGTATGTAGAGATTTTAGTTTAAGAAATATGGAGAGTATGCCACTTTCTGTCCCATTGCTGATTGAAAAGAGAAAAGTACTGTTTTTCTGATAGATACCTTCATAAAGAAAATTATAAATAATCTGAATATCTCCAATGAGATACGAGATATGTCATCAACCCACATGAGGCGTCATGCAGCTCAGGTCATATTCTAAAATGAAGCTTCTAAAAAGTCAGTCTCAATGGCAGCTTTATGAGGCTGAGACCAGCTTCCTCTAGTGGTGTTTGCTGAATTTACCCTGGTGATGCCAGTAAGTTGTGACCTGACTTCAAGCAGAGTTAGGAAATAATGACTTTTTTTGTCTTGCCTATTTATTGTCTTGCCTTGCTTACTTATTCACTCATTCATTCAACTGATCAGTGCTTAGCACTGTTATAAACTGCTAAGGATTTTGCATCTCAGCAAGGAAGACAAACACGGAATGAGTAGTTAAAAGCATGATGAATGTTCTAAAGGAGAACTAGAAAGATTGTTGGGGGAAAATGGGGTCACAGTCAGTTGGACAGGACTTAGTGACTAACGCTAACATGCACTGGGGGAAAATAATAGATCAAAGATGACCCACTCTCCTTTCTCTTCTAGAAAGTGGCATTGAAGCTGAGACTTGATGGATATGGTTCTATTCCATAGAGACTAGAGACAAGCTTCCCAGAGATCCAGAGTTAGGAGCAGGAAGACTGAGCCAGTGAAGTGGAGGAGTGGAAGGAAGCCTGGACTGATGGACTGTAGAGTAGATGGGCTGAGCACTGGCAGCAGCCTCTTGAGCCACTTAGTTCAGTTCAGTTGCTCAGTCCTGTCAGACTCTTTGCAACCTCATAGACTGCAGCACGCCAGGCTTCCCTGGCCTTCACCATCTCCCGGAGCTTGCTCAAATTCATGTCCATTCAGTCTGTGATGTCATCCAACCATCTCATCCTCTGTTGTTCCATTCTCCTCTGGCTCCCAATCCTTGCCAGCATCAGGGTCTTTTCGAATGAGTCAGTTCTTCGCATCAGGTGGCCAAAGTACTGGATTTTCTGCTTCAGCATCAGTCCTTCCAATGAATATTTAGGACTGATTTCCTTTAGGATGGACTGGTTGGGTCCCCTTGCAGTCCAACGGACTCTCAAGAGTCTTCTCCAACACCACAGTTCAAAACCATCAATTCTTGGGCTCTCAGCTTTCTTTGTAGTCCAACTCTCACATACATACATGACTACTGGAAAAGCCATAGCCTTGACTAGACAGACCTTTGTTGGCAAAGTAATGTCTCTGCTTTTTAATATGCTGTCTAGGTTGGGCATAGCTTTTCTTCCAAGGAGCAAGCGTCTTTTAATTTCATGGCTGCAGTTACCATCCACAGTGATTTTGAAGCCCAAAATATAAAGTCTCTCACTGTTTCCATTGTTTCCCCATCTATTTGCCACGAAGTGATGGGACTGGATGCCATAATCTTTGTTTTTTGAATGTTGAGTTTTAAACCATCTTTTTCACTCTCCTTTTTCACTTTCATCAAGAGGCTCCTTAGTTCCTCTTCCCTTTCTGCCATAAGGGTGGTGGTCATCTGCATGTCTGAGATTATTGATATTTCTCCTGGCAATCTTAATTCCAGCTTGTGCTTCATCCAGTCTAGCATTTCACATGATGTACTCTGCATAGAAGTTTAATAAGCAGAGTGACAATATATAGCCTTGATGTACTCCTTTCCCAATTTGGAACCAGTCCATTGATCCATGTCTGGTTCTAACTGTTGCTTTTTGAACTGCAGACTGATTTCTCAGGAGGCAGGTAAGGTGGTCTGGTATTCTCATGTCTTGAAGAATTTTCCACAGTTTGTTGTGACCCACACAGTCTAAAGCTTTGGTGTAATCAATAAAGCAGAAGTAGATGTTCTTCTGGAACTTTCTTTTTCTATGATCCAGTGGATTTGGCAATTTGATCTCTGGTTCCTCTGCCTTTTCCAAAACCAACTTGAACATCTGGAAGTTCATGGTTCATGTATTGCTGAAGCCTGGCTTGGAGAATTTTAAACATTACTTTGCTAGCGTGTGAGATGAGTGGAATTGTGTGGTAGTTTGAGCATTCTTTGGCATTTCCTTTCTTTGGGATTGGAATGAAAACTGTCCCATTCCAGTCCTGCGGCCAGTACTGAGTTTTCTAAAGTTGCT
This sequence comes from Antilocapra americana, assembly GCA_007570785.1. Taxonomy (NCBI): domain Eukaryota; kingdom Metazoa; phylum Chordata; class Mammalia; order Artiodactyla; family Antilocapridae; genus Antilocapra; species Antilocapra americana. The sequence continues at coordinate 296,860 of ML661338.1, read as the reverse complement.
GGCATGTTGAGTGTAGCACTTTCACAGCATCATCTTTTAAAACTTGAAATATCTCAACTGGAATTCCATCACCTCAACTATCTTTGTTTGTAGTGATGCTTCCTAAGGCCCACTTGACTTTGCACTCCAGGATATCTGATGCTAGGTGAATGATCACACCGTCATGGTTATCTGGTTCATTAAGATCTTTTTTGTATAGTTCTTCTGTGTGTTCTTGCCACCTTGTCTTAGTATCTTCTGCTTCTGTTAGGTCCACAGAAGAAGAGTGATGATTTGTTTTTTTGTTTTTTTTTTTCTGTAAGGACCCTGCCTTCAAGGTGGAGAATAAAATGCTTCAGATCTTCAAAAAGTAAAATTTTGGTGACCAGAACCACAACTTTTGGCCTAGAATTTTTTAAGTGACACATTTGCTTATTGTTTATAGATTATATGGGACAAAATATCTTCCTATATCTCTCTCTTTGTCTCTTAGATTCTATTCCATTACACCTTATTGAAAGAGCTGGCAAGGTATCTTTAGTCCTGGACCCATTTTAATCCTCCTTTCTCACTTTGCCCTTTCCCTTCAGGAATTCTGATGTTTTCAGAACAAATCCTAATGAACATGACTATTTCTGTTTTGTTGTTTTATCAGTCATGTCCAACTCTTTGCAACCCCATGAACTGTAGCCTACCAGGCTCCTCTGTCCATGGGGTTTTTCAGGCAAGAATACTAGAATGGGTTGCTATTTCCTCCTTCAAGGGATCTTCCTGACCCAGGGATCAATCTTTCCACGTTTTTGAAAGACCTGGCAAAGGTTCTTTTCTCCTCAATACATTTCTATCCTTCTTTCTCCCTTTGCCCTTTCCCTTCAGGGTTGATTGTTTTCAGAACAAATCATAAGGAACATGACCAGAACTCTGAGTGACATTGCCAAATAACTGGAATTAGAAGTTTTTCTTACAGTGCTTAACAGAGAGGAAGCACCTGGTTATGATAATCAGAAGAACTATGCTGCAAATATTAGAACTTATCTAGAAATATTTGATTATGTACTACATAGATGAGCTTGTAACAAGGTATTTAAAAGAGAGCTCAGGAGCTAAAAAGAAGAAAGGTGGAGAGCGCTTGGCAAGTAGACACATGACATAAAATCTACCCTTAGTGTTAGGGTGAGCTTGCTAGGTTCACTAATATAGTGGCTTGGGCTTTAATACTCATAGTTAAACAGGAGACCAGGGTCTTGGGTACAAATGAAGCAAGGAGTTAGAAACTGAGATCTCTGAGTAAAGTTAGGACTTGGAAAGGGCAGCATTTTCAATAGAATAGTAGATTATTTAAAAAAAAATAGTCGAGTGACACAGATTATGAGGAAGTCTATATTGGTATAGTCTCTGAGTAGATGGTAGAGTAAAGTCTCATCTGAAAGTTCTATTTATTCAGTTTTTTTTTTTTATCTTGTGATGACAAATTTCATTCATATACAAAAGCAGAGGACTGGTATAATGAATCATTATGTATCCATCAGCCAGCTTTAATAGTTAACCTTCCATTTTTGTTTCATTTTTCTGCATTACATATGATTTGTTTATGCATTATATAATTTTGCTTGTAAATAGTTAAAATTAGAATATTTATCTCTAGCCTAAGGACCTTTAAAAAACAGAGCAGTTTTACATATTATGTCCAATGAAGTTAACAGTTCTTTAATATCATCTAATACCTAATTCATGTATAATTTTCCCTGATTGTCTCAAAAATATTTTTCTTAGGGTTGATTTGTTTGAATTAAGAATAAAGTAAGGTCTACAAATTGCATTTGATGGATATCTTAAATCCCTTAAGTTTCTCTTCTCTCTTTTAAAATTAATTTGCCAACTGATAAAGCCAAGTTGTAGAATTAACTGCATTCCTTACTGGGCTAGTTTTAAAGCCTCATAATGTCATTTCAACTACTGCATAATTTCACTCATCTCACACGCTAGCAAAGTAATGCTCAAAATTCTCCAAGCCAGTCTTCAAAAGTAAGTGAACCATGAACTTCCAGATTTTCAAGCGGGATTTAGATAAGTCAGAGTAACCAGAGACCAAATTGCCAACATCTGTTGGATCATCAAAAAAGCAAGGGGGTTCCAGAAAAACATCTGCTTTATTGACTACACCAAAGCCTTTGACTGTGTGAATATAGCCCACTGGAAAATTCTTCAAGAGATAGGAATACCAGACCACCTTACTTACCTTGTGAGAAATCTGTATGCAGGTCAAGAAGCAACTGTTAAAACCAGACATGGAAGAACAGACTGGTTCCAAACTGGGAAAGGAGTACGTCAAGGCTGTATATTGACACCCTGCTTATTTACCTTATATGAAAAGTGCATCATGCAAAATGCTGGGTTGGATGAAGCACAAGCTGGAATCAAGTTTGCCAGGAGAAATATCAATAACCTCAGGTATGCAGATGACACCACCCTTATGGCAGAAAGGGAAGAGGAACTAAAGAGCCTCTTGATGAAAGAGAGAGAGGAGAGTGAAAAAGTTGGCTGAAAGCTCAACATTCAGAAAACTAAGATCATGGCATCTGGTCCCAACACTTCATGGCAAATAGATGGGGAAACAATGGAAACAGAGACTTCATTCTTTTGGGCTCCAAAATCACTGCAGATGGTGACTGCAGTCATAGAAAAGCTATGACCAACCTAGACAGTATATTAAAAAGCAGAGACATTACTTTGCCAACAAAGTCCATCTAGTCAAAGCTCTGGTGTTTCCAGTGGTCATGTAGGGATGTAAGAGTTGGACTATAAAGAAGGCTGAGCACCGAAGAATTGATGGTTTTGAACTGTGGTGTTGGAGAAGACTCTTGAGAGTCCCTTGAACTGCAAGGAGATCCAACTAGTCCATCCTAAAGGAAATCAGTCCTGAATATTCATTGGAAGGATTAATGCTGAGACTCCAGTACTTTGACCACCTGATGCGAAGAACTGATTCATTGGAAAAGACCCTGAGTCTGTGCAAGATTGAAAGTGGGAGGAGAAGGGGGCGACAGAGGATGAGATGGCTGGATGGCATCACCGACTCAATGGACATGAGTTTGAGCAAGCTTTGGGAGTTGGTGATGGACAAAGAAGCCTGGCGTGCTGCAGTCCATCGGGTGCAAATACTTGGACACGACTGAGTAACTGAACTGAATGTCATTTAACACATTCATCTATTCATATAGTAAGTAAAGTGGTTCTTAGATTTAATTTTTTTATTTAGTCAGGCTATTATTGTTATTATTTTAAGAATACTTTAGAAATGGGGCTAAATACTTCCAATTCCATTTTATCGGAGGCACAAGATATTTGGTGGTTGGTATAACATGAATTGTGTCCCCTCCAAATTCATATATTGAAGATTAATTCCCAGTAAGTACCTCAGGGTGTGACTGTATTTGGATATAAGGTCTTTAAAATGTGATTAAGTTGGAATGAGGCTGTTTGGGGAGACTCAATCCAATCTGACTGGTGTCCTTGTTTTGTTGTTCAGTCACACAGTAATGTCTGACTCTGACCCCATGGACTGCAGCATGCCACTCATCCCTGTCCTTCATTATCTCCTGGAGTTTGCGCAAACTCATGTCCATCGAGTGTCCTTACAAGTAGAGGAAATTTGGGTTTGCAAAAAGACCCCAGGATTCATGCCTACAGAAGAATGGTCATGGGGGGATGCATGAGAAGGTAGCCATCTAAAAGCCAAGAAGAGAGCTTTCAGAGAAACCACTCCTGATGGCCCCTTGATCTTAGACTTCTAGTTCCAGAACTGTGAAAAAAAAAAAATCTGTTGTTAAAGCAGCCCAGTCAGTGGTATTTTGTTATGTTAACCTTAGCTAACCAGTATAGTTGTTCTATTTTCAGTGATTTTATGATTGATCTTTGAGTTCAGGTGGTAACAGCCCTGAGTCACTCAGCCATGTCTGACTTTTTGCGACCCCATAGACTGTAGCCTGCCAGGCTCCTCTGTCCACAAACTTCTCCAGGCAAGAATACTGGAGTGGGTTGCCATTCCCTTTGGCAGTGATTTTTCTGCAGAAGATCTCAGGTCTCCTGCATAGCAGGCAGATTCTTTACCATCTGAGCCAACGGGGAACCCAGCCTTATACATACATTATGAAATATTAATCCCTTTCTACTTATAGTAGAAGTATCCATTGATTTCCTCCCCTAAATCCATCATTTCATTAGGGGTTGAATATGGTGATTATATTAATCATCCTACATTTATTAGCATGATCTGTAAAGGATTTTTCCTATTTGATTACCCAGAAATGGTCTATAGATTCTTTTCCCATATTTATTTATTTTTAATTCTGACTTACTTCAAATCATCTGAGAATCCTTAGCTTCACATTTTAGTTCTTGAATTTGTACTAATAGGGTGAGTCAAGGAGCCCCAAACTGAGAAACTTACCTAAAAAACTATTCCTATGCTGGTGATATCCTTTATGCACCTGGCAGATACAATGTGAAACTGTTCTTTCTGGAGAGGCAAATCCTCAACAAAGTCCCATGTTTGTCTCATGGTGAAGATGAATTCATATTCTAAGGTTACAAAATTCAGAGAGAAGTAAAAGATACATAACTGAGTAGAAATTTAGATCCCCAGAAAATGTATGTTAGCCCAGGGCTAAGTATTCTGTCCTCTTCTCTATCAATACTTAGGACCTTATAGACCTCATCCTTTTTCATGACTTAGAGAGCAGCTGTGTTTAAAGCTCCTGCTCAGACACTCGTCAAAACTCCAGATTCTTGAATCCAACTTACACTCATCAGATCTATGTGAAAGTTGAATAGACATCTCAAACTTAATACATCCCAACTCTTCATTTGTCCCTTCTGTTCTACCTGTGTCTGTCCCATATCTGTTGATGGCAGTTCTGTCCTTACAGTTGCTTTCATTGGAGCCATCCTTGATTCCTTTTTCTTTTAGAACCCATATTCAATCTGTCTGGAAGTTCTGTCTGATCTGCCTTCAATATATATACAGAATTTAACCTTTACCATTACCACTGCTATTACCCCAATTGGAGCTTTATGTTTTGACTGGATTACTGTAGGAACATTTTCCCATTATAATGGAGGTTATCTAGTAGAAGAGTTAAATTTTTAATTTCATAACCACATTTCTGCATTATACTCCAAGTATCTTATTTAAAACTAAACCTAGTAAGTCATTACTCATCTCAAACACTATGAACCATGAACTTCCAGATGTTCAAGCTGGTTTTAGAAAAGGCAGAGAAACCAGAGATCAAATTGCCAACATCTGCTGGATCATCAAAAAAGCAAGAGAGTTCCAGAAAACCATCTATTTCTGCTTTATTGACTATGCCAAAGCCTTTGACTGTGTGTATCACAATAAACTGTGGAAAATTCTGAAAGAGATGGGAATACCAGACCATCTGACCTGTCTCTTGAGAAACCTGTATGCAGGTCAGGAAGCAACAGTTAGAACTGGACATGGAACAACAGACTGGTTCCAAATAGGAAAAGAGGTATGTCAAGGCTGTATATTGTCACCCTGCTTATTTAATTTATATGCAGAGTACATCATGAGAAATGCTGGGCTGGAAGAAGCACAGTTGTAATCTAGATTGCTGGGAGAAATATCAATAACCTCAGATATGCAGATGACACCACCCTTATGGCAGAAAGCAAAGAACTAAAGAGCCTCTTATGATGAAGGTGAAAGAGGAGAATGAAAAAGTTGGCTTAATGCTCAACATTCAGAAAACTAAGATCATGGGAAATAGATGGGGAAACAGTGTCAGACTTTATGTTTTTGGGCTCCACAATCACTGCAGATGGTGATTGCAGCCATGAAATTAAAAGATGCTTACTCTTTGGAAGGAAGGTTATGACCAATCTAGACAGCATATTTAAAAGCAGAGACATTACTTTGCCAACAAAGGTCTGTCTAGTCGAGGCTATGGTTTTTCCATTAGTCATGTATGGATGTGAAAGTTGGACAGTGAAGAAAGCTGAGCACCAAAGAATTGATGCTTTTGAACTGTGGTTTTGGAGAAGACTCTTGAGAGTCCCTTGGACTGCGAGGAGACCCACCAGCCCATCCTAAAGGAGATGAGTCCTGGGTATTCATTGGAAGGACTGATGTTGAAGCTGAAACTCCAGTACTTCGGCCACCTCATGTGAAGAGCTGACTCATTTGAAAAGACCCTGATGCTGGGAAGGATTGAGGACAGGAGGAGAAGGGGACGACAGAGAATGAGATGGTTGGATGGCATCACTGGCTCGATGGACATGAATTTGGGTAAACTCCGGGAGCTGATGATGGACAGGGAAGCCTAGTGTGCTGGGATTCATGGGGTCACAAAGAGTTGGACACGACTGAGCAACTGAACTGAACTTTAATCTATGTATAAAATAAACAGCAAGGTTCAACAGTAGACTACAGTGACTATATTAAGTGTCCTGTAATAAACCATAATGCAAATGAAAAAATAATATAAATAAGTAGCTTTTTAAAAAATACAGGTTTATCCAATTTTTCTTTTCTAATCTTAAGTAATTATGAGTAAGAAAGAGCTTAGTAGGGTAGGGGCAGAATCTTTTGGAAGCACCTTGTATATTAGGACAAGCTATTGACTCAACTGGAATAATATGAAAATGTTAATTATATTTTAGGCTCTGAATTGGACTATTTCCCCATATAATGCAGTATAATGTAATTAGTAACAGATTTGACTCATAGATGAATTTAAGCGAAATGAAGAATGTGGTTTATAGATGATCTGTTAGAATTTCCTTTCTAACAGAAAGGAGCAGTGCCCAAAGCGAAAAAATCAGTTGCTTCTAATTCAAATCAACAACATATCTATTCATGTAAAAATCATCATAAGGTATTATAAAGGTTTATATAGTTTATCTGGTAGCCGTGTATGGATGTGAGAGTTGGACCATAAAGAAGGCTTAATGCTGAAGAATTGATGCTTTCAAATTGTGGTGCTGGAGAGTCCTTTGGACTGCAAGGAGATCAAACTAGTCTATTCTTAAGGAAATCCACCCTGAATATTCATTGGAAGGGTTGATTCTGAAGCTCCAGTACGATGGCCACCAGATGCAAAGAGCTGAATTTTGGAAAAGACCCTGATCCTGGGGAACATTGAAAACAAGAAGAGAAGAGGACAGCAGAGGATGAGATGATTAGATAGCATCAATGGACATGAATTTGAACACTTCCAGAGATAGTGAAGGACAGGGAAGCCTGGTGTGCTACAGTTCATGGTGTCACAAAGAGTCGGACATGACTTAGTGACTGAACAACAGCAATGTAATTTCAAACTTTTCCTGTATTTTCTCCTTAAGAAGGTAGTGTGTTAGAAATAAATGAATATATGGGTACTACATACTATTTCTTTCATCCATCTTAAGAATGCATTCCTTCTTTTACTGGAGTAGTAGCAGTTAAAATGGGAAAAATTAATCAAAATACAGAAGTTATGAAGTATCTGCATTTCTTCAATTTTTTTTTAAAATAATTCTTAAAGGAGGCAGTTGGGTTCAAAAACTGCAGTGAACATTCAAGACTGAGTATCTGTGAGGAAAAGGAGACGTTTCAGAGAATAGAAAGCTGGTATTCAACTTCAAGTGAAGTGTGTAGTTTAAGAAGCTATGTTGAGAGTGTAGAAGAACTTGGTGGCTACTATAGCATCAGTTTTAATTACCTTTTCTCTTTAAGGTGAAATATGCATTATGTTATATCTACGAATTCAGCAAGCCCAGGGGAGATGGAAGAGAAGAACAGGGAGGGTGGGTGAGAGGTGACTAGGTGGCAATAAGATCATTTGAATTATTGAATACTTTTTATCAGTGAAAGTTGGGTGCTTTTCATGAAAAATATTTCTGGATGTGAATACTAAATTGCATACAGAATCATTTAAACAGTTAAAGTTGTTGAAAGTTGACTTTATCATGTTCAAACCCCAAAGTATGTAACACTGATAGTTACGGAAGAAAATTGAGATGCTTCTCTGTAATTCATGATTTAGACAGATGTAGAGTTAATAAATTGGAAGCTTCAATTGCCATTTTAATCGCTGAAGTTACCAAGGCTAGAGTTACAGAAGTGACAGTTTAGAGATCACCTGATCCAGTCTCCTATTTGTACCTGTAAAGTATCTGATACCCTTGTCAAAGATTGAAAGCGACTATGAGAGGGATCCTGAATTACAAGCCAGCTTTCTCTAAATAATACATGTTCTAAAAATAGCTATTGAACTACATAAGGCATATTAATTCCACAGGAATCTAATTATATTTTCAAAACCCTGTTTTAATTTCTGCCTAATGTAAGATTAATTTTGGAGTCCTGATGTGTATTTAAACAGTTTACAAACAAGTGTAGTGACTGCTGCCTTGAAAACTCCGCCATTTGTGTTTTGGTAATTTTTTTACGGACCATTGACTGCTGTCTTAACGCTTCTTTTCTGTAGACTGCTTGGAGTTAAACGTATTTTATTCCCGTTCCTCTGTGTTCACAACACACTTTAGAAGATTCAGCATCAGTAGGGGGAGGTGACATGGTATCCGTTTTACAAAATAATACCTGTGCAGCTTATTCCCAACAGAGTTAGTGCATATGATATTTGTGAGCAGTAATTGGTTTCAAAGCCCACTTCCGCAAAATAGTTATGGATTACTTCTGATGTTACTGTGTCCTACATAAAAATGAGATTTCTTTCACACTGAGAACATTTCTTTGTATTACAAAAGAGATACTGCTGCTTATTTCATGGAGACACAATCTCACAAGCGCTTCCAGTATACAGCCTTTAGGTAGGCTAATTGTGCCTGAGTCTAATGGCTACAAATGCAACACAGTGCTTTTAAGCAAAGAAAAGTATATACTCATCTTTAATAATACAAGCCCCCTGGAGGGTATGGGCAACATTTCTTAATCAGTAATAGAATATTCCTTTTCTGCAGGTAATTTTCTCTCTGATTTTAGTAGTCATACCCTCCAAAATTCTGCCAGACAGTACATTTTTGTTAACTTTATGTATATAGGAAAGTATGTGTATAAACGGAATAGATTTCCTCAAACAGTTCTGACATTTTACTACTGTCATCATTGCAACAGACTAAGGCTGACTGACTGTATTTTTCTCTATGGCGTCACTCCTTTATAAGAGCTTGTGTCTAGTTTGGTTGCACATTAAAGAGGAATCCCATCAGCGTTAAATGTGCTCCCATTGGTGTATGTATCCATAGACCTCCTATTTTCAAACCAGCCTTGAGCAGCCGTTAGATACAGATGCTTTATCATTTAGGTGGTGACTGCTGCTTATTGAGAGTCAAGGTTGACAGTAGCCTTTATCTGTAGTGCATTTTAACTAGCTTTTCCTTAAAAAACAAAAGACCCCTATATTTAGAAATATTATTTGTCTTGAAATGGTCTGAATCAACTAATTCAGTTTAATGTTTTACTTTATTTCTAATTTGACATGCGTTGCTCCTTCCACACCTTTATCAGTTTGACCTCCATTGGCTTTTTGTCTTTACCTTGTTCCAATTCTTAAGAAATACATGGATAATTGATAGTGTAAATGTGTTAGTTGCTCTGTCATGTCTGACTCTGTGATCCTATGGACTGTGTAGCCCACCAGGCTCCTCTGTATGTGGAATTCTCCAGACAAGAATACTGGAATGAGTTGCTGTTCCCTTTTCCAAGGGATCTTCCCAATTCAGGGTTAAACCCAGGTCTCCTGTATTCCAGGCAGATTCTTTACCATCTGAGCCACCAGGGAAGTCCCAACTGATAATTAGTAAGGGAACTACAAATTCTTTGGTCATTTCACCTTTGATTTTTCTTTCTTGTTCACTTGCATGACTTTTACATTTTAAGAAATTTTAAGGTCAGTATTTTTCACTTTTAATCCAGAACTTTTGTTCTATGAATTCAGTAAAAGGAAATACATACAATAAAACATAGGCTTTCTCATATGTTAAAATTGAGAAGACCACCTTGGCTTTCATAGATACTGTTATAGACTGAGTTAGCTGCAGATATGTTTTTTCCTTCAAGAAAAGGGAAAAATGACCCTGAAAGTAAGTCAGAGATCAGCGGGACCACCATTGCTTCCACAGGTACAGAGCACACAGTTCCAGAGCGTAAAGTTGTCCCCTCCTGAGTTTCAAAGTGGAGTCACCGCCTCAGTTCAGGGCACCATGTCCCTGCACATGGCCTCAGGGGCAAGGCTGCCTCCCACGGCCAAGGGTATGAGGTCACCCATGCCAGGGGGCAGAAGACAAAGTCACCACCTTAGTGGGCCCCAGCAGGCAAAGCTCTGAACCAGAGAAAATCATTGTTGAACCTTAAGTGTAATGTATTAGGTTGCTGCAAATGTAATTGCAGTTTTGGGCCATGAATTTTTAATCATTATAATTTGGCTCAGACACATCTTTATTAATCAAAATAGGAGCCATTACAATCAACACATTTTTGCCAACAAGAAATAAGTTTGTTTATTACTGTAGTCTAAAAATCTGTGCTTCGGGATTCGGTGAGCTCTTGGAAAGCGTATTCTGCCTCCTGCTGGGTGTGGAAGCATTTTCCCTGCAAAAAGTTGTCGAGATGCTTGAAGGAAGTGGTAGTCGGTTGGCGAGAAATCAGGTGAATTTGGTGGATGAGGCAGAACTTCATAGCTCAGTTCGTTCAACTTTTGAAGCATTGGTTGTGTGACGCGGTCAGATGTTGTGGAGTATTGGGCCCTTTGTTTTGACTGATGCCAACTGCAGGCATTGCAGTTTTCTGTGGATCACACTAATTTGCTGAGTAGATTCTGGAAAGGGTTAAGACTTTTGAGATGGTTAGGATAGTTTGAATATATTTTTCAACTGAGGACATGCATTTTGGGAACCAGAAGGAGGAATGTTCTACAGTGAACTGTCTCCCCTCCTCCCAAATCCGTATATGAAAGGCCTTACCCCCAATAAGATGGTATTTGGAGATAGGCTTTTAATGAGGTAATTAAGGTTAAGTGAGCTCATAAGTTGTGTCTGTGTTTGTGACCTCAGGAACTGTAGCCCACCAGGTTTCTCTGTCCATGGCAATTTCCCAGGCAAGAATACTGGAGTGGGTTGCCATTTCCTTCTCCAGGGAATCTTCCCAACCCAGGGATTGAACTCATGTCTCCTGTGTTGACAGGTTTTTTACTGCTAAGCCACCCGGGAAGCCTGAGCTCCTAAGGTGACCTAATCTATTTGGGGCCCTAATCTAATAGGACTGTTGCCTTTGTAAGAAGAGAAAGAGACACCAGAAATACACATGCTCAGAGGAAAGGCCATGATAAAAGAAGTTTCTGTTCTTAAAGCCACCCAGTCTGTGGTATTCTGTTACGGCAGCCCAAGTTATCTAATGGAGGTATCATACTGAAAACATAGAAATTTTTCTTACATTTAGAAAACCAATGATTTCAAAGGAAAAACAATTTTTAATTATTTAAATAACCAAGACAAAAGTATTTTTTGTTAATGAACAACTTTGAGTAGATAATGCTATTGTATGTCAAAATGATATTTTTTAATTAACAGACTTTTTTAGAGCAGTTTTAGCTTTACAAAAATATTGTACAGAAAGTATACAAAGCTCTCATATACTCCCTCTCCCTCTGTACAGTTTTTCCTATTATTAACCACTTGTGTTAGTGTGATACACTTTTTACAATTGATGATTGAATACAGATGTATAAGTCTATAGTTTACATTAGGGTTCACTCTGGATAGTTCTCTAGATTTTAACAAATATATAATATCTGTACCCACCACCACATTATAAACTATAGTTCCACTGTCCTAAATTTCTACTGTGTCTTACCTATTTATTTTACCTCTCTCTGCCCAGATAATTAGACATTACTCAACTGATCTTTGACGTATATCACTTTGATGAGAGCAGCAGGGACACATTCCTACATCTGTCCCATTTGCCAGTTTTTCCTTGGTGGTAGATAAGTAATCTCCACTATAGGCAGAGGCAGGAAAATACATCTGTGATCCCTTCTCTCAGTGAAATTCCTTGACTTCCATTTCTCGTAAAAACTGACAGTGTAATCAGGACCAGATGATGAAAATTGTTACTGTAGACATTGCTCCATATTCAGAATTCTTTACCCACTGTTCTCAAACAAAAAGAAGTGTGGAGTTGTATTGATGAAATAAGATATATACAGAAGAATAAACAGATCACAAGTGTGCAGTTTGATGAATTTTCACAAATTTTCAGAAGTACCCAGACTGAGAAGCTGATAATACTATAGAAATGAGCAATATATTTCTAACGAGATGGAAATGTCTGTAGCCACCCCCCCCAAATGGTGTCACGGGCACTGAATTTCTTTTTTATGTATTAAATCTTCCAAATCCTTATATCTCTAATTTACTTTTCCTTTATTGTGTTCTAAAACTGAATAATATGCATAAATAGTGAGCATCATTGTCACTTTGTTTCCTTCCTAACCTTCATGGAATTTTTTTTTTTTTTAATTTTCTTTACTTTATTGTGTTGGTTCATGGAATGTTTTTTAAAGTTCCTCAGGTATTATAATTGCCAAGGTTTTCAGTAAGCCTTTTTATCTGGTTAATGAAATTTTCTTCTATTCATGGGGTGCTAAATATTTGTGCCTTTTAACTAAATGTTGAACTTTATTGAAGGTTTTATTTTCTGTCTTTCGAGATAATCATGTGTTTTTTATTTTAATCTTATAGTTTATAAAATATATTGAGTAGGTTTTTTTTTTTTAAATTATCCTTGAATTTTTAAAAATAATCTCGTTCGGCCAAAATGTATTGTTTTTTAAATCATTAATGAATTCTATGACTAAAAATTTGTGTAAGATTTTATCATATATTCATAGATTTATATTTAAATTTTCTTATATTTTCATATCTCCTTGTCTAGTTAATGTGTCAAAGTTATGTTCCATTTGCAGAGGTCAGCTTCCTTTTATGTTTTCTGGACCCCACAATTATATGTTACAAAGAGTATCCATTTCTTGAAGAACTAGTAAAATTTGCCAATTCGATCATTTTTGCCTGGGCCCACCTATTTTTATGAGTTTTGGAGAAGATATTCTAGGTCTGTTCAACTTTTAAAGTTTTGTTTGGGTGTTAGGTTTACAACCTGTTAGTCCCTCAGTCATGCCTGATCCTTTGAGACCCCTGCCAGACTCCACTGTCCATGGAATTCTCCAGGCAAGAATACTGAGTGGGCAGCCACTTCTTTCTCCAGGGGATCTTCCCCACCCAGGGGTTGAACCTGGGTCTCATCCTCTGCAGGTGGACTCTACCATCTGAGCCACCAGCGAAGCCCAAAATTTTGTTGGTGTATTCTTTTCTAATTTTAGATAAATTTTAGTAATTTATAGTTTTGTCTACTTCATCTCAATTTTAAATCCATGAATAAAGAGAAGAAGGTGAGCAAACCTTGAGGAACCAGGAGTGTAGAATTTGATCTGTGCCTCTGGCTAATGTTTTATCCTGAATAAGTGTTCATGGCCAGATGAAGGAATGAAATGCGCTTGTGTAGGTTATAATTCCAGTAGTTGACTTTACAGAAAATTTCAACCAAATTTGTTGTAAACCTGAAGCACTAGTTCTCAAAATGTGGTCCACACTCCCTGGTGGACCGCAGAGAGTCAGGCAAACTATTCTTGGTAATACTAAGATGTTACTTACCTTTTTTAAATTCTGTTAACATATTCATTAATCATGGGAAAGCAATAGTGAGTAAAACTTCTCCTTTAGCAGAATCAAGGCAGTGGCGACAAGCAGTATTAAGAGCCATTTAATCTTCACTGCCATACGCATGTAGTTTTTTTTTTTTTTCAACTGTTTATTGAAGAAGTAACTTGTATTGACATTATTGAACCTTTATTTTTCAATATCAACTTCCCTGGTAGCTCAGCTGGTAAAGAATCAGCCTGCAATGCAGGAGACCCCCGTTCAATTCCTGGTTGGTAAGATCCACTGAAGAAGGGATAGGCTACCCACTCCAGTTTTCCTGGGCTTCCCTGGTGGCTCAGATTGTAACGAATCTGCCTGTAATGTGGGAGACCTAGGTTCAATCCCTGGGATGGGAAGATCCCCTGGAGAAGGGAAAGGCTACCCATTCCAGTATTCTGGGCTGGAGAATTCCATGGACTTTATAGTCCATGGGGTTGCAAAGAGTCAGACACAACTGAGTGACTTTCAAGGCAATGATGACAAACAGTATTAATAGCCATTTTATTCTTCACTGCCGTACACATGTAGTTAAAACCTGTTTATCAAAGCAGTAACTAATACTGACTTTATTAAATCTTTATTTTTCAATACATATATTTCTAATAGTTCGTGTCAAAAAAGTGGGAAGAATGCATAAAGCACATCTGTAGTACACTGAATGCCGATGGTGGGTGGTGTTGAAGAAAAGCCTGTGTTCAGTAGTTTCATTTGAGAGCTGAGCTCTCCACCTTTCGATGGCGTACCATTTTTACTCAAATGATTGACAAACTATAGTTTTTCAGACCTGGATTTTTGGCAGTATTTGTTGCAAGAGATAAAATTTGACTTTTAAACAAAAATTAGCACTTTGAAAAACTTGTATCCACTGTGATGAGCTTAACTACTGTCCGGTAATTTAAAGAACTTTGCTCATGTTGGTAATGGTCATTGTGTGACATTCATATGTGTTCAGCAGTTAATGGTCATTGTGAGACATTCATATGTGTTCAGCAGTTAAGTTCATTTTCGTGTTATATTTCCCAAGGCCACTTCTCTGTTTGCTTTGATAGTTCTCTAGTTGCTGCCCCCAGGTCCTCAAAGTGTTAAAGCTATGTGGTATATGCTGCTCAGAATTGTTTAGACCCCAGCAGAAAGAGGGGGCTTCCCAGGTGGCTCAGTGGTAATGAATCTGCCTGCCACTGCAGAAGATGTGGAAGACTCAGCTTTGATCCCTGGGTTGGAAAGATCCCTTGGAGGAGAAAATGGCAACCCACCCCAGTGTTCTTGCCTGGGAAATTCTTTGGACAGAGGAGTCTGGCAGGCGACTGTCCACAGGGTCGCAGAGAGTCGGGCACGACTGAGCACACACACACTCGCGGGCAGAAAACAGTTTTCAGTTGTTCACTTATACAGCTCCCTCTTTTCTAGAACCCATACCAGTGTCTAGGGAGCTAGACAGGGATGGATTTGAGCTAGCAGTCAACAACCAGGCTGTATTCAAATCAGCTCAAAGACTGGCATTTTGTTTATAGGTTCATTAACCGTGTTTGACCTCTTCTTTCAGCATAAATTCTCTGAAAGAAATCACCTCAGCTGTCCTATAAATATATCACCATTGGGTAGCCTCCAGTTCTTCTTTCAAGTTTAGATGTGTATAAACACAGCTTTATTTCTTCCCTTGGTCTCCTGCTAAAGGACTTCTGTTTGGCTTGCCCTGTTACTTATCCGGGCATACTTAATGCTTGGTATTAAAAAAAGAATTTTTATAAGCTGAGGTGTCAAGTCTTGTTGATTTGATTTCAGTGAACACTTGTGACTGTGATTTTTGGTGCCAGGTACAGTATCTGATTGTAAAAATGTGGGCTTGAATAGAATATGGTGCGTTTTAGGATATCACCACTCAATAAGACACACACACACATAAGTGTGCTACAGCTCGACTACTGCTGCTGTGGAGGCACGTGCAAAGTTGCATGGAAACACAGAAGAGGGAGGAGTTGTTTTCTGGGGAGTGTCTGTAAAAGAAAATTCTGAGCTCAGCCTTAAATGATAGAAAGTATTTCTTAAAGTCAGAGGAAAAGGAAATGATTTACAGGAAGAGAGGACAGCAAATCTGAAAGTGGGAAAGCAGGAAAAGGTATTTTTTAGGAAACTGCACAAAGATCTGCATAGTGTTGGTATGGAGTGTTCATGGAGGGGACACCAAGACTTGAGAGCTAGTTTAGAATTGGGTTTTAAAGGATTTAAAGGGACTTCTTGTTTTTTAAAGAGGAAAGACTAAATGATCTTTTTATTCTCTCTTTAGAAAATATTGTAGAATTGTTTTATGAAGAGGCAATCAAAAATTATGCAGCTAAAAATGTAGTGAAAAGATAGAGAAGATTATACAAATATGTGAGGACAGTTAAACTGGTAAAAAGTGTTATGAGTTTTTAAAATTTTGAGTTTTTAATGTCCATGGTAAAAGTTTCTTTTTAACTTTTTACTTTGAAGTATTTGTAGCTTCAGTTGTGAATTATGAATTACAGATTCACAAAGAAATCCTGTATACCCTTCAAACAGTCTACTTTATTCAGATTTTAACAGTTGCATACACTTGTATGTGTGTGTGTATTTAGTTACATGCAATCTTATCACATGTGTGGATTCATATGAGCAAACCACAATCAGAGACGTAACAGTTCCATCACAAGAATTTTTTGTGCTACCTAACGAACCTTTTTTGACATCTCAAGAAGCTTAGACTGTTTTTTTAATTAAAGTATAGTTGACTTTTTGGCTGGTCAGGTGGCACTACTGGTAAAGAACCTTCTTGCCAGTGCAGGAGACTAAGAGATGTGGGTTTGATCTCTTGTGTTGAGAAGATCCCCTAGAGGGAGGGCATGGCAACCCACTCCAGTATTCTTGCCTGGAGAATCCCATGAACAGAGGAACCTGGCAGGCTACAGTCCACAGGGTCGCAAAGAGTTGGATGTAACTGCTGCAACTTAACGCATAGTTGATTTAATAGTATTAGTTTCAGGTATACAACATAGTGATTCAGTATTTTTACAGATTATACTTACTTAAAGTTATTACCATATAATGGCTATATTTATCTGTGCTGTACAATATGTCCTTGTTGCTTATCTATGTTATGCAAATTGGTACCTCTTACTCCCATAGTCCTATCTTTCCCCTCTTCCTTGTCCCCACTGGTAACTACTAGTTTGTTTTCTATATCTGTGAATCTGTTTTTCTTTTGTTATATACATTGATTTATTTTAGTTTTTAGATTCTACAGGTAAGTGATAACATAGGGTATTTGCCTTTCTCTGTCACATACTTATACCACTAAGGTTAATAGTCTGAAGGTCTGTTCATGTTGTTGCAAACAGAGCTTAGACTATATTGTGTCCCCCCAACTGTGACCTTCAGATCACCTGTAACAGAATCACCTATTGTGCTTGTTAAATGCACAGAGTCCTACCCTAGAAACATTCAATTTGATTTCCTGAGACTGTGACCTACATTTAAATAAAACTCCCTAGGTGCTTCCTAAGGTGCTTCTTATACTATACTTATGAGGATATGACTTGGAGCTGATATTCAAAAAGGAAAAAGAAGTGTGAAATATTTTTACAGTGTATTTTCAATAGCATATTAAAATTTTGATTTCAACATTAAATAAAAATGAAAGCTATTGAGATATTTAACATTCCTTTTTATCTACATGGTATTCAAAATCCAGTGTATGTTTTATGCTTACTGTGTATGTCAGTTCAGATTAGCCACATTTCAACTGCTTAGTAAAATGTCTAACAAGTGGCTACCATACAGGATAGACAGAGCAGCCAGCCAGCACAAAGGCCCTAAAGAAAATTCATGTAGAAATAGCATTTGACATTCAGAAGTTGAATTATTGGTCTAGAGCTTTGGAAAAAAAATCAAACTAGATATAAAGATTTAAGAATCATTGCCATAAAAGAATTGTCACACAGTATAATTCTCAGATTAAAAATTTCAATCAGATTGAAAACTTATTAGAATCACCAACAGGGCTTTTTCTAATTGCATGATTCCACTGCAAGAGGGTGTGGAACCACCTGAAGGAAGGGGAGAAATGGGGAGGTGTGTATAGATCTCAAGGAGAGGGAGAGCATAGGCAGAGACGGAGTTTCTCCTTTGTTGATTCTGATACAGCCCCTCTCTACAAGCCCCTCTCCTGGTTGGGAACCATCGGTGGTTTAAAGGGAGTTAAGGATAGATGCCAAGAAGACTATTGAGAGATGGATGGAGTGCGAGTGGAGCTAAGTAGAGGAGGAGGAGGAGGAGGTCGGGGCATTTGCAAATTAAGATGTTGATGATCATTGAGGACAGACTTTAAATGGAGTGTTCATCTGGGCCAAGATGGGTTCTGAAGATGCCAGTGGAGACTGAACTGCTGCCTAGCACCGGAAGGTCAGAGCTAGACTGGCTTCAAGAGTGGCATGCTGTGCCCTTCCAGGCAGAGTTCCTCAAATCCTTCCTTTAAATTTGGCTAAAGTCCATCTATGTTCCTCTCTTGTCCTTTCAGCTGTTATTAGTACATTTTATTTTTTTTTTCCTTTAAGCATATTTAATATTTGAATTCTCATTTTCTATTTTCCCAGACCCCAGAAAACAGAGTTTTTAGATGACCAGTATTTTGTTCCAGAAACATACAGCCTTATCAGCTAATTCATAAAAGAGCTATTTTACAAAGGTACATCTGGATAATTAGAATAAAGTCTTTTAGGCATTTCAAAATGTGATCAGTAAAAATACATGATTATTAATAAAGTTTTTTTTTTTAAAGATAGTTCCAGATTTCTTTAAAAGTAATTTCTGTTAAAGAGTACATGATTGTATGGTGAACAAGGAAAATAAAATGTTCTAGTAGGAAGAGGCTGATTAAGAATTAAGAATAACCCACAGTGTGCACAAATTACAGTTATGTTTGCAGTACGTCTGCTTAGCCATTGGCACCTGGAAATGGTGGACAGGGCTTCCTTCTAGGAGGTACACTTTTTTTTCCTACCAGTTTATTTTCAAAACCATCAGTACCAGTGGAGAAGAACAAGGCAAAGGAACTCTTCTTGAGGAAAGAATCATTATGCAGATCACTTTGAAAAGTGGTGGAGGAGTCAGACGGAAAAAACATAATTTACAAAACAGAAATTGTAATTCTAGGGAATAAAAAATTAACCAGCAGAAAGATGACTTGAAGGTCCTGTTAATTTTCTATCTTGAGGTCCTCTGTACACAGTTTTGAACCTTGCCCCCTGTGATATATAGGAAAGGAAAGACTGACAAAAGCTCTTGTAGCTCAAAATAACATCATATACCACCTTCAAAGAAGACAGCTTCCAGTTTGAAATACAGACATCCCACATAATACACTAAATTTAATGATATTAAAAAGAAAAGTATGCGAGTAAACGACAACTCACAGGAGGCATAATTATTTTCTTTAGATCCAAAAATAAGCAAAAACAGTGGGCTTTTCTCTTCTACTATCAAACTAGCTCTCCACCCTTCTCCAAGGACAAACTGACAAAAACTTTTTTTGAGAGGGACTTATCCTTTTTAAAGGTTGATCGAAGTTGTTTCAGGGAAAAGAAAGCAAAAAAGCACCAGAATGAATAGTAGCCCTGGCAGCACCCTCCAGAGGATAAATGTTTCAGAGCTGTAACTTGAGAACTCCCTTCAGTTCTGTTGGCTTTCTGTGGTTTTCTTTGTGCATCAGGTATATATTAATATGTTTTGAAGTATTTTGCCAATCAAATCTAAATCATTTGTCAAATATTAAAATTCTGTTAATACACAAGGAGTTGATCCACTGCTCGTGTCTTTCAGTAGTATCCTCTGAACTCTGTGGGTAGTTAGGATGTAATTTTACTCTCCCCTGCCATCCCCCCACCATCTGCCCAAATATATATATATATATATAATATATATATAAATTTCCCCCCATCACAAGTGGTAAGGATTCCCGACTGCGTTTATAAACACCACTACAACTTAGCAAAGCTCATCTATGTCCAGATTCTTGTTTCTGTCTTTCCAAAAATGATCTGTGTTTTGTTAAATAGACAAACTTGGATCGTTGGACCTCATCTATAATTAGAATTTTATTTTGATTTATAGCCCAAGTATAAATTAAATCAAAATGGGATTAAAAATTTTAGAAGCAGAAGGTAATATATAAGTAAAGCTTGGGACTTGAACTTTCTGTATCTCTTAAGAGAAACAAGTAGAAACCAAATGGTTACATTGTGCTGCTGGAAATAATGTAGTCACTCCCAACTAAAAGGGTTACCTGTATTAGTACATTTTAGTTAATTGTTTGTGTATTAACACAGCCTGTCCTGATCGTGGCCACACTAGAGGATCGCCCTGGGGAACTTTTTAATAAAATGTACCCATTCGTAACTCCCTCCACATCTCAGAAAAAGTCAAAATTTCTGGGAGTGGAGCTTGGCCTGGACATCACTATTTTTTAAAACTGAAATGATTCTAATGAGCTAGGATAGAAAGCTGTTGATGTAGAAAGCATAGTGAGGTCTGTGACAGAAAATAAGTTTTGCTCATTGTGGCTCCAGAGTTTGACTCATTGTGTGACATATGGTGGGTTAGCTCTCAGTGAATGTTTGTTAAATAAATGAAATACTAAAGAGCTAACAAATGAGGAAGTGTGGCAGGCCCTTGTGGATTGCTTAATAAATTAACATTTCCTTTTTTAATGATGATTAGTTACCAGGCAGATTCTTAAATACACTGCAATTTGGAATCCTTATTAGTGTGGAACTTTCCCCAAACTGGTCTAAATCTCAGTACTGACATAAAAAATCTCAGGTATAAAAATAAGCTAAAAAATGGTAGGGTTATTATCTGAGTCTTTTTGTTTGATTGAACATACCACAAGATGTAATATTGTTCCACTGAATACAATATACAAGAAAAATTATTGCATTTAGGATACAGGATTTTTCCCATTAATTTGAAGCAATTACTCCCAGTTTTCACAGAATTAACTATAACTCAGTAAGTCCTATTATATTTAAAATTTAATGCCATGGCTACTCAAAGCATCCTATTTATAAGAAGAAAATTCTTTGTTATGACCCTTTTAACTGCAGTAACTTTAACTCTTCGACAGTTGCCTTTTACTTTCAGTGAAGACAGATGGAAAGAAATAAAATGTTTTGCATAAGTAAGCTGGTAGTCACTAATATACTGTATCATTATCATGGTTAATCATGGATATAGTTTATAGAGCACCCATAGCCTAATAGTAGTGGGTACCTCAATAAATGATAATTCTTTCTGGTACACATGTAGCTAATGCTGTTCAAAGGGTTTAGAAAATCAGGTTTAATCTGACATGGTTTAACATTCTAAAAATGCATTAATGTTTCCACAGATGAAGAGAAGTAAAGAATTGATAACTAAGAATCATAATCAAGAAGACATAAGTATTCTTCGTTGTTGGAAATGTAGAAAATGTATAGCAAGTTCTGGTTGTTTCATGGAATATCTTGAGAATCAAGTGACTAAGGTGAGTACTGCTAACTGTATCATCTTCAAATGGTTTCCTAGTGTAGGAATGCTGGGGATGCATCTACACATGCACCCATGTCCCTCCATACCTGACAGCTTTTACCTTATTTTACCAGATCCATGGAGAACATTTCAGAGTGGTATTCAAAAGGCATCCAACCTTCCACAGTTAGCATCATTTTACCTCCAGCTACTAACAGTAATGTGATCTTAAAGTTTTAAGTACAGTATCACAGACCCAAGTTGAAGATATTAATCCATGTTTTTTTTTATCTCTTCTGTGAGTGAACCTTAGTCATCACCACACAATTCAAAAAAAAGTAGAAAAGGTTTTTATATGTATATCTTAAAATATATATATATATATAACACAAACATCATTGTTGATTTTGTTGTTCTTTAGTTGCTCAGTCATGTCTCACTCTTTTGCAACCCCATGGACTGTAGCCTGTCTGGCTCTTTTGTCCATGGGATTTCCCAGTCAAGAATACTGAAGGGGGTTACCATTTCCTTCTTCAGGGGATCTTTTCCACCCAGGGACCGAACTTGTGTCTCTGTGTCTCCTGCTTTGGCAAGTGGATTCTTTACCACTGAGCCACCTGTGAAGCCCCAATATATGTTAGACATATATATATATACACCTGTATATATAGGTATATATATTACACAGTCAAAGGAGAAGACTCTTGAGAGTCCCTTGGACTACAAGATCAAACCAGTCAATTGTAAAGGAAATCAGTCCTGAATATTCATTGGAAGGACTGATGCTGAAGCTCCAGTACTTTGGCCACCTGATGTGAAGAACTGACTCATTGGAAAAGATCTTGATTCTGGGCAAGATTGAAGGCAGGAAGAGACGGGGACAACAGAGGATGAGATGATTGGATGGCATCACCAACTGGATGGACATGAGTTTGAACAAGCTCTGGGAGTTGGTGATGGACAGGAAAGCCTGGCATGCTGCAGTCCATGGGGTTGCAAAGAGTCAGAGAGGACTGAACGACTGAACTGAACTGATTACATATGTAAATACATAATGAATATACTGAGAGGAATATGCAAGAGGCAATATCAAAGAAGTCCATACTAGATAGTTATCCATGGACTTCACAGGGAATTCTCAGTTTAGCACAGAGTGGTTATAATTACCTGTCATTGTTTTCCCTTTTTTTGAGTGACTGTTTTGTTTTTTACCTCTTTTGATCATGATTATTTCGTATCCACTCTAACAGATTAGCCAACTTAAACTGGTAATAATGAAAGACTTTGGTTGCATGCTTACTGCATGTCAGATACTTTTACAAAACTGAAAACATTTTAATTGGGGGAATAAAACTTTTCATGGTGAATATTTATTGGGTATAGTATAGCTTGATAATTTTTTCAGCCCTGCTATGAATCAGATCAAGATGTATGATGTTTTCATCACCCCAGAAATCTATCTTGTCTGTTTTCAGGCAATATTCACCCCCTCACATGGAAACCACTGTATCTATCACTAGTCTATCACTGTCGACTAGTTTTGCCTGTTCCCAACCTTCATTGAAATGAAATCATATACTCTTTTGTACCTGACTTATTTTGCTCAGCATAATATTTTAGAGGTTCATTTATGTTTTATATGTAGTACTTTGC
Source organism: Antilocapra americana (assembly GCA_007570785.1). Classification (NCBI taxonomy): domain Eukaryota; kingdom Metazoa; phylum Chordata; class Mammalia; order Artiodactyla; family Antilocapridae; genus Antilocapra; species Antilocapra americana. The sequence goes on along the minus strand of ML661338.1, from coordinate 273,925 downwards.
TTCCTTTTTCCTGAGTAGTATGCCATTAATGAACATACCACATTTATCAATTTTTTATGCTAATAGATATAATTTTGATTTCAGGGTTATGAATAAAACAGCTATCATCATTTTTATAAAATACTCTGTTTTGTTATTTCTTTTTGATATATATATATATATATATACACACACACACACACACACACACACATATATATATATATAGGAATGATGAGAGAATTATATACAGTAGTTGTATTTTAAGGTTTTTAGAAATTGCTTGTAGTTTTCCAAAGAAAGTCTTCATTTCCAACAGCAATGATGAGAATTCTGGTTGCTCAATATCTTTCTCTACATGTGGTATTTTCAGACTTTGTAATTTTTGACATTGTGGTAGATATAGTGGTATATCATTATGTGTTTAATTTGCTTTTCCCTAGTGATAATGATGTCCGATACATTTTTTGATTAAACTTAATTGAACTTATTGTTCAATTCAATTGCTCAGTCGTGTCCCACTCTTTGTGACCCCATGGACTGCAGCACACCAGGCTTCCCTGTCCATCACCAACTCCCAGAGCTTGCTCAAACTCATGTCCATCTAGTTGGTGATGCCATCCAGCCATCTTATCTTCTGTGGTCCCCTTCTCCTCCTGCCTTCAATCTTTCCCAGCATCAGGGTGTTCTCCAGTGAGTCAGTTCTTTGCATCAGGTGGCCAAAGTACTGGAGTTTCCGCTTCAGCATCAGTCCTTCCAATGAATATTCAGGACTGATTTCCTTTAGGATGGACTGGTTTGATCTCCTTGCAGACCAAGGGAGTCTCAAGAGTCTTCTCGAGCACTACATTCTGAAAGCATCAATTTTGGCACTCAGCCTTCTTTATGGTCAAACTCTCACATCCATGCATGACTACTGGGAAAACCATAGCTTTGACTAGATTGACCTTTGTGAGCTAAGTAACGTCTCTGCTTTTTAATATGCTGTCTAGGTTGCTCATAGCTTTTCTGCTAAGGAGCAAATGTCATTTAATTTCATGGCCGCAGTCACCATCTACAGTGATTTGGGAACCTGAAAAAATAAAGTCTGTCACTGTTTCCGTTGTTTCCCCATCTATTTGTCATGAAGTGATGGGACCAGATGCCATGAGCTTTGTTCTATTAATGTTGAGTTTTAAGCCAACTTTTTCACTCTCCTCTTTCACTTTCATCAAGAGGCTGTTTAGTTCTTCTTCACTTTCTGCCATAAGGGTGGTGTCATCTGCATATCTGAGGTTATTGATATTTCTCCCAGAAAACTTGATTCCAGCCTGTGCTTCATCCAGCCTGGCATTTTGCATGATGTACTCTGTATATAAGTTAAATAGGCAGATGACAATTTACAACCTCGACGTACTCCTTTCCCAATTTGGAACCAGTCCATTTTTGCATGTCTGGTTCTAACTGTTGCATCTTGACCTGCATACAGATTTGTCAGGAGGCAGGTGAGGTGATCTGGTATTCCCATCTCTTAAAGAACAAACTTTTCCACAGTTTGTTGTGATCCACACAGTCAAAGGCTTTGGTGTAGTCAATAAAGCAGAAGTAGATGTTTTTTTGGAACTCTATTGCTTTTTTGATGATCCAGTGGATGTTGGCATTTGATATCTGGTTCCTCGGCCTTTACTAAATCCAGCTTGAACATCTGGAAGTTCATGGTTCATGTTCTTCTGAAGCCTGGCTTGGAGAATTTTGAGCATTACTTTGCTAGTGTGTGAGATGAGTGCAGTTGTGTGGTATTTTGAGCATTCTTTGGTATTGCCTTTCTTTGGGATTGTAATGAAAACTGACCTTTTCCAGTCCTATGCCCACTGCCGAGTTTTCCAAATTTGCTGGTATATTGAGTGCAGCACTTTGACAGCATTATCTTTCAGGATTTGAAGTAGCTCAACTGGAATTCCATCACCTCCACTAGCTTTGTCTGTAGTGATGGTTCATAAAACCCACTTGGCTTTTCTTTCCAGGATGTCTGGCTCTAGGTGAGTGATCACACCATTGTGGTTATCTGAGTCATGAGGATCTTTTTTGTATAGTTCTTCTGTGTATTCTTGCCACCTCTTCTTGATCTTCTGCTTATTGGTTAAGCATTGTTTTAAATGTTTTATATTATTCATTCCTTATAGTATAAAGATAGAAAGATTATCTTGAAAGAAATAAGCTATCATCTCCTTTTTATAGATAAGGAAACTGAGACACAGAAGATTAAATAAATTGAGTCTGATTATACTGTTACTTAGCAGTGCAGTTAACATTGAATCTGACAGTGAGAGTTCTGACCCCCATACTCTCTTTCGTGCCTTTGCTCCCCCCTCAGAGTATCATGAGAAAGAAAAATTCCAACACTGCACTAGGATATAGTGGGATAGATCATGGAAGAGAGTGATACTTAATTGAAAAATCTTTCTAGTTCCCTAGGAAGTTTTATATTATATGCACATAAAACATACATATTTTAAACCTATTAAAAGCCTGTCTCAGAAATAATTCAGTATCACTGTTAACTCCAGGGAGAAGGAGGAATGTGTAATTAGAGAGGGATCCTGAGAGGATTTTTAAAGTAGCGGTAATGTATTCATTAAACTGGGTAGTGGGTGTATGTATTGGGGTTTGCGTCTCTTTACATATTTCTTTAAACTATACAAACATGTTTTTCATTTAGAAATACATATATTTCATGTAAATATTAAAGAGGAACATAGAGGATCCGTTTTAATTAAAGGAAATAATAAAATACTGGAGTCTAAAAGTAATTTATAAGATGCTATGCTGAAAGAGGGGCTTCCCTGGTGGCTCACATGGTAAAGAATCTGCCAGCAGTGGGGGAGACCTGGGTTTGATCCCTGGGTCAGGAAGATCACCTGGAGAAGGGAATGGCTACCCATGCCAGTATTCTTGCCTGGAGAATTCCATGGATAAGAGGAGCCTGGCAGGCTCTGGTCCATGGGATTGCAGAGAATCAGACATGACTGAGAACTCATATTTTTACTTCATGCTGAAGGAATGCTAAATTTATTACCTATCCAATTATCTTAATTTATTACCTATTACCAATATAATTTAAAATATAATCTATGTATAAAATAAGTGTTTTGTTTGTTTCTGAAAGTGTTTTGTCTGTCCACTTTCTGTAGATGAAATCACAATGTAGGTAGGCATTCTGCTGGAAATTGCTGCTTTTAGTAATATCACCATGTAGTGTAGCTCATTTTTCCCTTTTATATAGTATCCTGGTGTATGAATACATCACAGTTTGTAATTCATCCCGCCATTGAGTTATACCTAGTTGTCGTGCTCTGACAAGCCGTGCTGCTCTGAATTTCCTCGTCCGTATCTTGGTAAACGTGGGCAGCGGTGTATCTGGAAGTGGAGTGCACAGCACAGATACGTGCCTCTTCACCTTTACTGGGGGGGCTAAGTTGTTTGCAAGTGTCAGTCTGTGAGTGGCAGTTAAACACTGCTGTGATTCCACATCTTCTCCAGCATTTAACATCTTCTCATTGTTTAAGTCTCTTTGTGTTTCCTGTGAAATGTCCTTTTTTCCTCTTTTCTGTTTTTCTGTTGTGCAGTTTTGTTTTTTGGGAGCTCTTTACATATTCTGAATACTAAGTATTTGTTATTGTATTGCAGATATCCTTTGCTAGTTTATGTAACTTTTATTTCACTCTATGTGGTATCTTCTGATGAACAGAATTTTTGATATAAGGTAGATGGATTTATTAGTCATCTCCTTTATGTTCTATATTTTCTTTGTTAAAAAATTCTTCAGTACCCTGAAGGAAATTTTTTGTTTTTTTTGCCCTTTCCTCCTCCTGAATACCAAAATTGAGATAAGCAAGCTTTTTCCTTTGTTTTTCTGAACAACAGTTTTATTTCTCATTCATCCTGACACTGATGTTATAACCCAGCTTTTTGTAGGAGTTCCCCCTTAGAGTCTCCCAACCCTGAGCAAAGCTTGGACTTTGTCCCCTGTCTTCCACACCCATCAGAAGGACATAGAGGATCAGGACACTGAGGAAGTAGCATTCACTGAGGAACTATTGGTTTTAGGACCACAGTTGTTTAGCCTTGTCCAGTATCAGAAAATGGAAGCCTCACACTTGGCTCTCAGTGCCCACAGAACTAGGAACTGGACCACAGACTAACCAAACACCTTCAGAGTTAACCTTGCTTAAAGAAATAGCAGAAATATTCTCATGACTTCTTTTTTCATAAAATTAAGCCGTGTATCAGATTGGTGGAAGCTGGGTCATATGTGGAACTTGAACTGTAAGAGAATCCAGGACGTTTGAGCTTTCCTTTTCCAGCCACTGGCATGTAATAAGGCACGTGACTGGAAATTTAGAATGGAATTCTAAGACAGTCTACAATGTCCAGAGGTACAAAAGGGAACTTCGTCTCTACCTTCAGGCTTGAGATACCTGAAATGTGGGCAGGAACCAAAACAGAAAGCAAAGTAACAATGAAAACCCTAAAAACAGAAAATAACAAAGTTGATCTCCATTTGTGAAGTCTCATGGGGTGGGGGTTCCAGGCAGAGATGGTGTCCTCAGTTTTAATTTCTTAGCTTTGACACAGTTTTGGACAAGCTTCTGTGGCCTAAAAGACATTTAAATAGAGAGATCTAGGAGGCTGCTTGTTCTATGGATATGGGATTCAGAACAGAGATCTGAACTAAAATGTGGTTTTGGGAGTCATCAGCATTTAAATGGTGACTGAAAGTAGATGAGATCACTATGCAGAGTGTGAATAGCAAGAGCAAGAAAGGGGCCTAGGAACATTTAAGAGATAGACAGGAAAAAAAAAATCACAAAATAGGAAAAAAAGAGTAGTGAGAAATACAGGAGTGAAAATCAAGATACAGTGTTAATGGAAGTCAAGCAATGAACATCTTCCAGAAGGAAGTATTGGTTAGTAGTATTGAATGCTGTAGGGAGATGTAGAAGACCAGATACTGCTTAATGTACAAATTGTACACTACATAATTCTAGAAGGTGCTAGTCTGTGAAAGGTGCCCCTATATTTGTACAAAAATGTTGTACAAACTGTATGGCCAAATATAGAGACTCTAAATGAGAATTTAAAGCATGCTTTGGTGTTAGCAAAGAGGAGATCATTGGTCAGTATTCTTTGTAGTTGTGAGTTCTAAGCCCTAAAGTGACTGTATCTGGAGACAGGTCTTTAGGAGGTTATTAAGGTTAAATGAGGTCATAAGGATGGGGCCTTAATCCAGTAAGACTGTGGCTTATAAGAAGGAGAAGAAACAGAAAGAGATTTCTCTCTTTCTCTTTCCCTGTGTTGACACAGAAAGAAAGCAGCTATCTACAAACTAAAAGGAGAGTTCTTACCAGTATCAAAGCATGCTGGAGCTTTGATCGTCAGCTTCTAGCCTCCAGGATTGTGAGGAACAAATGTCTGTTGTCTAAGCCACCCAGTCTGTGGTATTTTGTTATGCCAGTTCAAATCAACTAAGACATGATAGGCCCTGTAACAGGCCCAGGAAATGCAACAAAGAGCAGAAGAGAGATGTTCTGTCCTCTTGAAGCTTTTAGGATGGTGTTTAATCACAAATATTAAATTATTAGCTGCATAAGTGGAGAAAAAGGAAACGTACAGGGCTATGAAGGTGGGACGTGCACAGAGGACTGTTGTAAGGCAAAGGCTTTCCTGAGGAAGTGACTTTTGTGGAGATACGGTAGGTGAGCAACCCAGGCAGTGCTAGACCGGAGACATCCCGAGCTTTGGGACCTGCATCTTCAAAGGCCCTGTGCTTGAAAGAATGTGATGTATCTCCATGAAACTAGAAGATTTCTGTGATGGAAGTGCAGAGATCAAGAGGGAATTTGACCAGATTTGAGGTTAGAAAGATGGATGTTGATTAGATCATTTATGGTTTTTTAAGACAAATTAAGGACTTGGATCATTTTGCTGAAAAGTCAGTGAAAAGGAGTGACAAGACCATTGAATTTTTAAAAATCATTTTGGCAATTATGAAAGAGTAAAATTAGAAAGTTATATGCAGAGGATGGTCTGCCTTTAAGGCTTTTGATTTCTTTCTTATTCATTCAGACCTTTTGAGCAAAAAAAAAAAAAAATTCACTCTTGAAGTACCTTCTCAAAGTGCAAATAAGAAAACCAGGCAGTCCAGCTTTTTATTATCTGATCTTTTTCCCATAATGTTTATAGCTACAGTACTTAAATAATATAGTTGGCTCACTTTTAATGTATTGGCTAGGGGAATGTTATTACTAATGTTGCAAATGTGTTAAACATCTTTCAAAATAGTATGTAATAATTTTACGTTAATTCAACTGCCAAGAAATTATTCATCAACAAACAGAAAGAAACACAATGGTAAAAGAGGATACAAACATACCCAAATCAATCAAAAGGATTCCAAAAAAATATTAAAATGTAAATTGGCGATGTAGTGTATTGTATGCTGCAGTGTATTGTATGATGCAGTGTAAGTATGCTGAAGGATTTGTCTGCTCTGGGAGATACAGGAGATTCACAGTCTGATTAATTCTTGATTTGGATAGAAAAGTCGACATGAGTATGATACTACTAAATGCATAAATAAAAATATTTATTTTCAAAGTAGCATAACAACACTGCATGTTAGTTCTCCCCTCTGCTTTGGTCCTAAAAAGTTTCAGAGCCAAAATTGTGTTGTAGCTCTAGAAAGTATATGAGACCTTGAAACGTGGTTTTTGTAAACTAGCTTCATCCCTGGTTCTATTTTATTTTTTCTGCCCTTTTTCCTTAATTTGGATCCAAATTAAAAAATTGAAAAAAAAATCCTCAATAATATTAAATTGCACCAACTTTTTACGTTTAACCTGTTCTGCTCAATTAAAACTTTTAACAGTCATTAAATGATAAGATAACGCATACAATTTGTAATTTTAAAATTAAGTTATTTGTACATAGCAACTGAAAACATATCTACACTTAAAGAACAAAACTAAATAATAATGCATTAGCTCCCCCTGCTGCTTGAACAAAAGATTTTATTTACAAAATATTTTGTCAACATTTTTTTCTGACAACATTAAGTGAAATTTGCTGTTAAGTTACTTCTCTTCCTTCACTTCCTCCTTTGCCCACATGATAAACTTGAGACGCAAAAAAACTGTCTAGTGAGGTTTTTAAAATCCTAATTTTACCATATTCCTAATTTTCAGGCTGTTTTTTCCCCAAGAAGATAACCTGACATGCAGCTACTTTAAGCCTTTAAATTCCTCAAATGAAATTGCTTCCCGTTTAACAACTCATCCTGAAATACATTCATTAAAACTTGTTTTATCAAATGTATTTGTGTTTTTTTTTCAAAATTAAGTGACTGTAGATTTTATAAATTTAATAGTTTGTTTTATTTTACCTGTAAAATTAAATCGAAAGTAAATATCAATATCATATATTTCTAAGACTGTGTAATTATGTTTGAAATAATTGGCAGTCTCGTTTATAATTGAGGCTTCTGTGTTAATCCTAGGTTTCTTTGTTTGCCGTATCTAATTTCCAGAGAAGGAAATAATACTATACATTCTTAACCCAGCCTTTTATGCTCCTCCCACCTGTATCAACTGCTGTAATTGATCTTTGTCTTTTTTGTTGGTGTGAGAATATGCTTTAACTTATAAATAGTTAAAGAAAAATATGTGCTTGCTTTATGTTGCGTGAGTGCATGCTAAGTCACCTCAGCCATGCCCGACTCTTTGCGAGGCTATGAACTGTGGCCCCCCAGACTCCTCTGTTGATGGGATTCTCCAGGTAAGAATATTAGAGTGGGTTGCCATGCCCTCCAGGGGACCTTCCCCATCCATCAGGGATCAAACTCTAGTCTCCTGTGGCTCCTGTGTTGAAGGCAGATTCATTACCACTGAGCCACCTGGGAAGCCCTGCTTTATGTTAATAGTTCTCAAATCTAAGAGATTGGTTTGGGGGTCACATATCAGAATCAACTGGAATTTTTTTCCTAAACTTTGCTTTTTTTCTGTATAAGTTAGTATATTGTTTTTGTTTAATTTAAAAGTAAGCTATGCTTCCAATTTTTTTTGTTTTGCTTTTTTGGTAACCCTTTGGAAGACTAGTAATATCATGCCTTAAACCATACTTAGGCTAACAGGTAAGAGAGATGAAAGTGTGAAAGTATTAGTTGCTCAGTTGTGTCTGACTCTTTGTGACTCCGTGGACTGTAGCCCGCCAAGCTCCTCTGTCCGTGGGATTCACCAGGCAGGAATACTGGAGTGGGTAGCCATTCCCATCTCCAAGGGATCTTACCAACCCAGGGATCAAACCTGGTCTTCTGCATTGCAGGCAGCTTCTTTACCCTCTGAGCCACCAGGGAAGCAAATTGCCCTATAAAGAGAGAATTGATTTGGTATAGGAAGTAATGGTGGAAGCTCAATGACTTGAGTTCTGAAGCCTGGATGGAAATCCTTGCTTTGGTGCTTCCTATGTTACCTTGGACAAGTTACATAAAAGTTAGTGTCTCTTGTTTTGTATAATAACAAAACCCTTGAAACAGTGCCTGGGCATACTAAGTACAGTACAAATGCTTGTTACCTGGTAAAAATAAGATGTACACTGTAAAACTTCTTTCGCCTACCTAGATATATGACTATAATGTTTATTCTCATAGGATTGCATGAAAACCATCTCTGGAATGTATAGCAGACGGTTTCTTAGTATTGTAATCAATCTTATGGAATTAAATATCATGATCATTTTATCTGATTAAATGAAATAACAGAATATGAACAATGAAATAGAAAAATGAGATAATAAGTGTAAGGTAAAACACAGTCCCTGCCACATAAATCAGTTTCATTACTCCTTTTGTATTGTCAACATTGTGTCTAATCATGACTTAATAAATATTGATAGGTTGATTGCTATTATTTTACTTTGATGTAATTTTCTATTCTTTATACAAATGTAGAAATTCCCTGGTGGCTCAAAAGTAAAGAATTCATCTACCAATGTAGGAGATCTGGGTTCGATCCTTGGGTCAGGAAGATCCTCTGAGAGAATAGGAAATGGCAACCCACTCCAGCATTCTTACCTGGGAAATCCCACGGACAGAGGAGCCTACAAGGCTGCAGTCCATGGGATTGCAGAGTCAGACATGATTGAGCAACTAAACAATAACAACAACAAAAGAAATATTTATTTACCTCAGAGACAGAACCCTGAAAATTCAGAAAAAAATTCAGATTTAATAATGAAGTAATGACAGCTATATTTGTCAATTTCAATTTGTGTTCACTATGAGAACCTTTTTAAGAATTAATTAGTTATGCTGATCTGTGTACCTGTCAGTGCTTCTGCTCTTAATGAAAGGGGTTAATGTTTACAGGCATTGATATTTACAAAATTAATTCTATTCTGCAAGAGTTAAATTTAGGTAAAGTATTTAGGAGAAGTTACACTGTTTGTAATTTTATGAGTCACTTCCTGTCATTTTCCCAAGGTTCCTTAAAAAATAAATTTATATGGTTGATTTAAATTTGTTATAATGGAGTCAACTGTTAAGAATTCAGTTTTTTAAATGAATTTTCTCTAAGAATAGAGCGTAAGAATGAGCAGACTATCATCAGTGCACATTTTTGGCAGTCTTCAGAAGTTTGAAGGAAATACTTAAAAAAAGGGGGGGCTAGAGGTTGTAATTGATAATGAGTACATTGAAAAATTGATAAAATCTGATATAGAATAGTCATTCTTTCACTCAAAGAGGATTCATTAAGTGCCTGTAATATTTTAGGCGTTGTGCTGTGATCTGAGCATACAAAGAGGACTTAGATAATACATAATAATGCTCAAGGAACTTACCAAGTATAAATTTTAAGATTTTCACGTTTCTTTCTTTTTTAATTTTTATTGGGGTATGATTTACAATGTTGTGTTAGCTTCAGGTGTACAGCAGAGTGAATCAGTTATACATATACATAAATCCACTCTTTCATAGTCATTAAAAAGAGTTTTGAGTAGCTTTCCTTGTGTCATACAGTAGACACTTGCTAGGTATCTCTTTTATGATTGGTAGTGTTTATGTGTCAGTCCCAGTCTTCCAATTCATGTCTCGCCCCTGCACATGTTTCTTGATCACTTTTCTTTAAGGATATTTTCTTTACTATTTTTTAAAGTCAGTTTTAATTAGGATATAATTTGCATATAATGACATGCAGATTTCAGTGAGCTTTGACAAATGGTTACATACTCGTGTGCCTGCCACCATTGTCAAGATGTACATTAGGCCTTCTCTAGAGGCTCCTATGTAAGTTATCGTATATATTCTTTTATACCTAGCTTTTTATGTTCAGCGTAATGTTTTTGAGACTGATTCATACTGTTGCATATGTCAGTAGTCCATTCCTTTTTATTACTGAGTATTACTTAATTGTACAGATTTCACAGTTGCTTATTGTCTGGATGCCCTAGTTGATGGAAATTTTAGGTGTTTGCAGCTTTGAGCTTTAATAAAGTTGCTATGAAAATTAGTACACAAATCATTATGCGAACACATATTTTTATTTCTCTTGGTTAGTGCTAGGGGTTGCTTTGGTTTTATGGTGAGTGTAGGGATAGCTATTTTGGTAAACTGGTGAACTGTTGTCACAAGTGGCAGGATTTCATTCTTTTTTATGACTGAGTGACACTATTGTGTGTGTGTGAGTGTGTGTGTGAACACCACATCTTCTTTCTTTATCTGTTGATGGATACTTTAATTGTTTGCATATTTTGACTAGTTTAAGTAATTCTGCTGTTAACTTTAGAATGCATGTATCTTTTTGAAGTATTGTTTTTGTTTTCTTCATTTAAATGCCTAAAAGTGTAATTGCTGGACCCTATGGGAGCACTATTTTTTTTTTTTTTGAGGAACCTGCATGCTGTTTTCATTAGTGGCTGTACCGATTTACATTGCCACCCACAGTGCATGAGGGTTTCCTTTTCTTCTAATTCTTATCAACACTTACTATTTCTCATCTTTGTGATGATAGTCATGCTGACAAGTGTGAGGTGATATCTCATTATGTTTTTGATCTGCATTTCCCCAGTGACTAGGGATGTTGAACGTTTTTTCATGTGCCTTTTATCTGTCTGTATGTCTTTGGAAAAATGCCTGCTTAGGTCCTCGGCTCATATTTTGAATTGGGTTGTTTGTTCTTTCTGATATTTAGTTGTATGAGTTCTTAATCTATTTCAGATATTAACCCTTTATGAGTTATATCATTTGCAGATATCTTCTCCCATTCATTTAGTTGCCTTTCCATTTTGTTAATGGGTTTCTTCACTGTGCAAAAACTTTTAAGTTTGATTAGATCCAGTTTGTTTGTTTTCACATTTGTATTCCATGCCCGAGGAGACAAATCCAAAGAAAATATTGCTGAGACCAGTGTCAAAAACTGTACTGCCTATATTTTCTTCTATGAGTTTTATAATTTTAGGAATTTATATTTTGGTCTTTAATACATTTTGAACTTTAAAAAGTTCTAACTTCCTTCTTTTGTGTGTTGCTGTCCAGACTCCCCAACATTATTTATTGCAGAAACTGTCTTTTTCCTATTGTATACTCTTGCTTCTTTTGTTGTAGACTATTTGGCTGTATGGATATGCATTCATGTCTGTTACATTGCTCTTCGTGTCTGTTTCTATAGCAGTATAATACTTCAGTAACTGCAGCTTTGTAGTGTGATCTAAAGTCAGGAAGCATGATACTTTCACCTTTGTCTTTTTTGTCTCTCAGATTGCTTTGGCTATTTGGGGTCTTTTGAGGTCTTTGGCTATTTAGGGTCCATACAGATTTTAGAATCATTTGTTCTAGTTTTGTGAAAAATGTAATAGGTATTTTGGTGGAGATTTCATTAAATCTGTATAATTCTTTGGGTAGTATGGCATTTTAACCATAGTAACTCTTCTACTCGTGAACATGGAATATCATTCCATTTATTTATATCATCTTTAATTTCTTTCTTTAGTGTCATATAGTTTTTAAACTATGAGTTATTCACCTCCTTGGTTAAATTTATTTCTAGGTCTTTGATTCTTTTTGATAAAATTGTTAATGAAATTTTTTTTAATTTCTCTTTCTGATCATTTATTATTAGTCTACAGAAATCCAACAGATTTCTCTATGTTTTCTTATATCCTGCAACTTTATTGAATTCATTTATCAGTGCTAATAGTTTTTTGGTAAAGTGTGAAGAATTTTCTATATAGTGCCGTATCATTTGAAAATAGTGACAATTTTACTTCTTGCCTTCCAATTTGGATTCCTTTTCTTTTCTTAGTCTTGTTGCTATTGCTAGGACTTCTAGTACTGTGTTGGAAGAGTTTACATCCTTGTTTCTTTTAAAAAAATTATTGAAATATAGTTGATTTACATTGAAGTGCCTGTCTTGTTTCTAATCTCAGAGGAAAATCTTTGAACTTTGCACTATTGAGTAGAATGCTAGCTGTATTTGTTATAAATGATGTTTAATATGTTGAAGTGCTCAGTTGCTCAGTAGTGTCCAACTCTTTGCAACCCTATGGACTGTAGCCTGCCAAACTCTTCTGTCCATGGAATTCTCCAGGCAAGAATACTGGAGTGGGTTGCCATTTCCTTCTCCAGGGAATCTTGCAACCCAGGGATATAGCCTGCATCTCCTTAGCCTCCTGCATTGGCAGGCAGATTCTAGCACTGAGCCACTTGGGAAGCCCCAGTATGTTGAAGTATGTTCCCTCTCTATCAACTTTGTCAAGTTTGTTTTTTTTTTTTTAATCATGGATGGATTTTGGATTTTGTCAAGTATTTTTTCTGCATCTATTGAGGTGATAGTGTAATTTTTATTCTTTGTTTTGTTAATGAGATGTACTACACTGGTTTATGGATGTTGACTCATCTTTGTATTGTTGTTGTTCAGTTGCGTACTCATGTCTGACTCTTTGTGACTCCATGGGCTGCAGCACGCCAGGCCTCCTTGTCCCTCGCTCTCTCCCAAAGTTTGCCCGAACTTATGTCCATCTCATCGGTGATGCCTTCCAGCCATCTCATCTTCTGACGCCCTCTTCTCCTTGTGCCCTTGATCTTTCCAAGCATCAGGGACTTTTCCAGTGAGTTGGCTGTTGATATCAAGAGACCAAAATACTGGAGCTTCAGCTTCAGCATCAGTCCTTCCAAAGAGTATTCAGGGTTGATTTCCCTTAAGATTGACTGGTTTGGTCTCCCTGTTGTCCAGGGGACTTTCAGGAGTCTTTAGCACCACAGTTCGAAGGCATTAATTCTCTGGCGCTCTGCCTTTTTTATGGTCCAGTACTTACAACTGGGAAGACCTTAGCCTTGACTTTATGGACCTTTGTTGGCAGAGTAATGTGTCTGCTTTTCAACACACTGTCTAGGTTTGTCTTTGCTTTCCTGCCAAGAAGCAGTTGTCTTCTGATTTCATGGCTGCAGTCATCATCCATGGTGATTTTAGAGCCCAAGAAGAAAAAACCCATCACTGCTTCCACGTTTTCCCCTTCTGTTTGCCATGATTAATAGGACTGGAGGCTGTGATCTTTTTAATATTTTGTCTTAAGCCAGCTCTTTCACTCTCCTCCTTCACCCTTATCCAGACACTCTTTAGTTCCTCTTCACCTTTTACCATTAGAATGGTATCATCTGCATATCTGAGGTTGTTGATATTTCTCCCACCTATCTTGATTCCAGCTTATAACTCATCCAGCCTGGAATTTCTCATGATGTGCTCAATGTATAGATTAAACAAAGAGGGTGACAGCAGACAGCTCTGTCATACTCCTTTCTCAATCTTGAACCAGTCAGTTGTTCCATACAGGGTTCTAATTGCTGCTTTTTGACCCACCTACAGGTTTCTCAGGAGACAGGTAAGATGGTCTGGTATTCCAGTTTCTTTAAGAGCTTTCTGCAATTTGTCATGATCCACACAGTCAGAGGCTTTACCGTAGTTGATGAAGCAGAGGTAGACATTTTTCTGAAATTCCCTTGCTTTCACTATGATCCAATAGATGTTGGCAATTTAATCTCAAGTTCCTCTTCCTTTTCTAAACCCAGCTTGGGCATCTGGAAGTTCTTGGCTAACATAATGCTGAAGCCTAGCAGGTAAGATTTAAAATATGATTTTACTAGCATGGGAGATGAGTGTAGTTGTCCAATGGTTAGAACATTCTTTAGTACTACCTTTCTTGTGAATTGGGATGAGGATTGACCTTTTCTGGTCCTGTGGCCACTGTTGAGTCTTCCAGATTTGCTGATGTATTGAATGCAACACCTTAATGGCATTAACGTTTTGGGATTTGAATAGTTCTACTGGAATTTCATCGCACCCACTAGCTTTATTAATAGCAGTTCTTCCTAAGGCCCACTTAACTTTAATCTCCAGAATGTGTGGCTCTGGGTGACTGACCACATCATGTGGGTGACTGAACCCACCCATTGTGATCGGGTTCATTATACATTATCACATGCAACATTTTTGTACAGTTCTTCTATGTATTCTGTATCTCTTCTTGATCTCTTCAGGGTCTACTATATCTCTACCATTTCTGTTCTTTTTGTGCCCATTTTGGGCAAAGTGTTTCCTTGCTATCTCCAATTTTCCTGAAGAGATCTCTAGTCTTTCCCCTTCTGTTGTTTTCTTCTAGTTTTATGTACTCTGCATAGAAAAAGGCCTTCTTGTCTCTCCATACGACTCTTTGGAACTCTGCATTTAGTTGAATATACCTTTCCCTCTCTCCCTTGCTTTTCACTTCTCTTCTCTCTTCAGCTATTTGTGAAGCCACCTCAGATAACCACTTTGCCTTCTTGCTTTTCTTTTTCTTTATGAAGGTTTTGTTTGCTGACTCCTGTACAATATTACAGACCTCCATCTGTAGTTCTTTAGGCACAATGTTAACTAGATCTAACCCCTTGAATCTATTCATTACCTCCACTGCGTGTTCATAGGGGATTGGATGCAAGTCATACCTGTCTGGCCCAGTGGTTTTCTCTGCTTTCTTTAATTTAAGCCTGAATTTTGCTATGAGAAGCTGATGATCTGAGCCACAGTCAGCTCCAGGTCTTGTTTTTGCTGACTGTATACAGCTTCTCCATCTTTGGCTCCAAAGAATATCATCAATTTGATTTTGGTATTGGCCATTTGGTGATGTCCATATGTAAAGTTGTCTCTTGTCTTATTGAAAAAGGGTGTTTGCTATGACCAGTGCATTCTCTTGGCAGAACTCAGTTAGCTTTTGTCCGACTTCATTTTGTTCTCCAGGGCCAAACTTGCCTGTTACTCCACATATCTCTTGACTTCCTACTTTTGCATTCCAATCCCCAGTGATGAATAGAACATCTTTTTTTTGGTGTTAGTTCTAGGAGGTCTTCATAGAACTAATCAGCCTCAGCTTCTTTGACATCAGTGGTAGGGGCATAGACTTGAATTACTGTGATGTTTTGAATGGCTTGCCTTGGAAATGAACTGAGATCATTCTGTCATTTTTGAGGTTACGCCCAAGTACTGCATTTTGGACTCCTTTGTTGATTATGAGGGCTACTCCATTTCTTCTATGGGATTCTTGCCCACAGTAGTAGATGTAATGGTCATCTGAATTAAATTCGCCCATTCCTGTTCCTTTTAGTTCACTGATTCCTAAGATGTCAATGTTTGTTTTTACCATCTCCCGCCTGACCTCGTCCAATTTACCTTGATTCACGGACCTAACATTCCAGGTTCCTGTGCATTACTGTTCTTTGCAGCATCA
The DNA here is from genome assembly GCA_007570785.1 of Antilocapra americana. Lineage (NCBI taxonomy): Eukaryota > Metazoa > Chordata > Mammalia > Artiodactyla > Antilocapridae > Antilocapra > Antilocapra americana. The sequence continues at coordinate 258,160 of ML661338.1, read as the reverse complement.
GATTTTACTTCATCACCAGACACACTCACAACTGAGTGTCGTTGTGGATGAACCATCTCTGTATCCCTGGAATAAATCCCACTTGATCATGGTGTACCATTTTATATCTTGTTGGATTTGATTTGCTGATATTTCCTTGATCATTTTTGCATCTGTGTTTGTCAGAGATCTTTAGGGATGTTTTTTTATTGGTGTTTCTGGTTTTGATATCAGGGTAATTCTGGCCTCATAGAGTGAATTTGGAAGTGTTCCCTCCTATTCAGTATTTTGGAATAGTTTGAGAAGGATAGGTATTAAGTCTCCCTTAAACTTTTTGGTAGAATTCCCCTGTGAAGCTATTATGTCCTGGACTTTGGGTTTTGGGGAGTTTTTTGATTACTGATTCATTTTCAATATTTGTAATTCATCTCTTTTATCTTGTATTTGTTTTTTGCTCAATCTTAGTTGATTGTACATTTCTAGAAATTTATCCATTCTACATTGTCCAGTTTGTTAGAATATACTTGTTCATAGTATTATCTTATGATTGTATTTTTCTGATACTGGTTGTAATTTCCCCTTTTTAATCTCTAAGTTTGTGTACTTAGGCCCTCTCTGTCTTTGTTCCCTGCTAAGTATGGCTAAATGTTTGTCAATTTTATCTTTAAAAACCAGCCCTTAATTTAATTGATCTTTTCTATTTTTTGGCCTCTATTTTTAAATTTTCACTCTAATATGTATTATTATGAGTTTGTCCACTTCCTTTTTAAGTTCTGTCTAAATAGCTTGCCTTGGAAATGAACTGAGATCATTCTGTCATTTTTGAGGTTGCGCCCAAGTACTGCATTCAGGTATTTTGAAGTTCTGTTATTAGGTATGTACGTATTTACATTTATTATATCTTCCTGATGAACTGACTCCTTTCTAATTATGAAAAGTTTCTTTTTTATCCTTGATAATCTCATTGTCCTAAAATTTACTTTGATACTAGTATATTAACTCTATCTTTCCTTTGATTTACTTTTTCATGATAAAAATTTTTATCCTTTAAATTTCAAACCTATGTGTGCCTTTGTGTTAAAATGGATTTCTTGTATATGATGTATTGTTTGGTCTTTGTTGGTCTTCCCTGGTGGCTCAGTCGGTAAAGATTCTTCCTGCAATGCGAGAGACCTGGGTTCATTCCCTGGGTCGGGAAGATCCCCTGGAGAAGGAAATGGCAACCCACTTCAGTATTCTTGCCTAGAGGATCCCATAGACAGAAGAGCCTGGTGGGCTACAGTCCATGGGGTCACAAAGAGTCAGACACGACTGAGCGACTAACACTTGGTCTTTGTCATCCAGTCTAATATCCTTTGATCTGTAATTGGAGTATTTAGACCATTAGATTTAATGTGAGTATTAATATGTTTGAGCTTAAATGTTATATGTTATTTATTCTTTGTCTCATGTTCTATCTTCTGTTATACTTTTACTACATTTTTAGCTTAATTAAGTTATTTACAGGATTTCTTTATGTCTTCTGTTGACTTTTTGTGTGAAGTGTGAAAGTCACTCAGTCATGTCTGACTCTTTGCAACCCCATGGACTGTCCATGGAATTCTCTAGGCCAGAATACTAGAGACGGTAGCCTTTCTCTTCTCCAGGGGATCTTCCTGACCTAGGAATCAAACGGGGATCTCCTGCACTGCAGGCAGATTCTTTACTAACTGAGCTATTATTTAGGGTACTTTTATTCCTTAGTGGTTGATCTTTTGGCTTACAACATATATCCTCAGTTTATCACCATCTTCCTTTAAATCGTATTATGCCACATTATGTATAGAGTGAGAGTCTTAGTATGCTTTCATGCCTCATATCCTAGTCATTGTATTGTTTTCATATACTTTATTTTTGCATTTAAAACTCCACAGGATATTTTTAATTATATGCTTTAAAAAGTAAGTTTTCTTTAGGAAAAACTGAAAAAAAAATAAGTAAAATTTGTATTTGCCAACATATTTGCCATTTGAGGATCACTACTCAATTGTGTTGATAACAGATTTTGTATGATGACATTTTTCTTGTACTTCAAGAACATGTTGTTTATCACAAGTTTACTGATGATAAAATTCTTTTTGTATTTGTTCCTATGAAAACAAAGGACTCCTTTGGCCTTCTCTGGTGGCTCAAATGGTAAAGAGTCTGCCTGCAGTGCAGGAGACCTGGATTCAATCCCTGGGTCATGAAGATCCCCTGGAGAAGGAAATGGCAACCCATTCCAGTATTCTCACCTGGAAAATCCCATGGACAGGAGAAACTGGTGGGTTATAGTCCATGGGGTTGCAAAGAGTCGGACATGACTGAGCAGCTAACATAACACTTCACGTCACTTGTCCTGTGAAAAAGTCCTCATTTCACCTTCGTTTACAACACGTTATATACAGTAAAATTACTCTTTGGGGTACAGTTGCCTAGATTTTGACAAATGAATAGGGTTGAATATGCATAACTTCAGTTAAGATACAGAGCAATTACATTATTCCCTAAATTCTCTCACGCTCCCCCTTCATGTTTTTCATTCAATCCCTCAGTCATTTCCGACTCTTTGCAACCTCATGGACTACAACATGCCAGGCTTTCCTGTCCTTCACCATCTCCCAGAATTTGTTTAATCTCATGTCCATCGAGTAGGTGATGCCATCCAGCCATCTCATCCTCTGTCGTCCCCTTGTCCTCCTGCCTTCAGTCTTTCCCAGCATCAGGGTTTTTTCCAATGAGTCAGCTCTTCGCATAAAGTGGCCAAAGTATTGGAGCTTCAGCATCAGTTCTTCCAATGAATTCAGGATTGATTTCCTTTAGGATACTGGTTTGATCTCCTTGCAGTCCAAGGGACTTTCAAGGGTTTTCTCCAACACCACAGTTCAAAACCATCAATTCTTCAGCACTCAGCCTTCTTTATGGTCCAACTCTCACCTCCATACATGACTACTGGAAAAACCATAGCTTTTACTATGTGGACCCTTGTTGGCAAAGTGACTTCTCTGCTTTTTAATATGCTGTCTAGGTTGGTCATAGCTTTTCTTCTAAGGAGCAAGTGTCATTTAATTTCATGGCTGCAGTTACCATCTGCAGTGATGTTGGAGCCCCCCAAAATAAGTCTGGTATTGTTTCCATTGTATCCCATCTATTTGCCATGAAGTGATGCGACTGGATGCTATGATCTTCATTTTAGAATGTTGAGTTTTAAGCCAGCTTTTTCACTATCCTCGTTCACTTTCATCAAGAGGCTTTTTAGCTCCTCTTCACTTTCTGCCATAAGGGTGGTGTCATCTGCATATCTGAGGTTATTGATATTTGTCCTGGCAATCTTGATTCTAACTTGTGCTTCATCCAGCCTGGCATTTTGCATGGTGTAATTTTCATATAAATTAAATAAGCAGGTTGACAATATACAGCCTTGACGTACTCCTTTCCCAGTTTGGAACCAGTTCATCATACCATGTCCAATTCTAACTGTTGCTTCTTGACCTCCTTACAGGTTTCTAAGGAGGCAGGTAAGGTGGTCTGGTATTCCCTTCTCTTGAAGAATTTTCCACAGTTTGTTGTGATCCACACAGTCAAAGGCTTTGGCATAGTCATTGAAGCAGAAATAGGTGTTTTTGTGGAACTCTTGAATTTTCTGTGATTCTACGGATGTTGGGGATTTGACCTCTGGTTCCTCTGCCTTTCCTAAATTGAGCTTGAACATCTGGAAATTCTCATTTCACTTCTGTTGAAGGCTGGCTTGGAGAATTTTGAGCATTACGTATGCTAACGTGTGAGATGAGTGCAGTTGTGCGGTAGTTTGGACATTCTTTGGCATTGGCTTTCTTTGGGACTGGAATGAAAACTGACCTTTTCCAGTCCTGTGGCCACTGCTGAGTTTTCCAAATTTGTTGGTGTATTGAGTGCAGCACTTTCACAGCATCATAATTTAGATTTTAAAATAGGTCAGCTGGAATTCCATCACCTCCACCAACTTTGTTCGATAGTGGTACTTCTTAAGGTCCATTTGATTTCACGCTCCAGGATGTTTGGCTCTAGGTGAGTGATCACACCATCTTGATATTCTGGGTCATTAAGATATTTTTTGTACAGTTCTGTGTATTCTGCCCCCTCTTCTTAATATCTTCTGCTTCTGCTAGGTCCATACTCTTTCTGTCCTTTATTGTGCCTATCTTTGCATGAAATGTTCCCTTGGTATCTCTAATTTTCTTGAAGATACCTCTAGCTTTTCCCATTTTATTGTTTTTGTCTATTTCCTTGCTTTGATTATTTAGGAAGGCTTTCTTATCTCTACTTGCTATTCTTTGGAATTCTGCTTTCAGAAGGATATATCTTTCCTTTTCTCCTTTGCTTTTTGCTTCTTTTCTTTTCTCAGCTATTTGTTAGGCCTCCTTAGACAACCATTTTGCCTTCTTGCATTTCTTTCTCTTGCAGATGGTTTTGTTCACCACCTCTTTTACAATGAACTTCTGTGTGTAGTTCTTCGGCACTCTATCAGATCTAACCCCTTGAATCTATTTGTCACTTCCACTGTATAATCATAAGCGATTTGATTTAGGTCTTACGTGATTGTGGTTTCCCCGTTCATATTCAGTCTTTTCATCCCCACCCCTAAACCTGACAGTTGCTGATCTCTTCTCTATCCCCATAGTTTTACTATGCTGGCTCACCTTGAAGAGGGAGAACAACTTCAATAAGCATGTAACTTCTCTGCCTTACCCTGGATTCTCATTTGGCTTCCACCTCCTGGGTCAGATAAGAGTATTAACATATTTGTCTCTGTGATGAAGGATTCTAGCTTCTCTGTTGTATACCCAGACTATCAAGATCAGAGACAAACTGATGTGAGTTTCAGTTCATCCTTACCGGTACCATCTTTTCCTTGCTCTCCCCTAATTTACATCCACCTTGCTTGCCTAACAGCCTCAGTCGTAGCAGGCACTGTGTCCCTGGGTCATAGGGGTTTGCCCATCTCGGTGCTCCTGTCCCTTTCAGTTATAGTTCTGGGTCCAGCACTGTGTTCCTGCCATTCTCTCAGAAGTAGAGGATTTTGTATCAGTACTCCAAAGGTCATATTGTGTATTGCCCTTCCCCTTGTAATTTAAGGCTTTTGTTTGGTTGGAGAGACAAGGAGAAAAGATCTGAATAGAGTTTTATGCCTGACACACAAACAGTGGCTGCTGTTCCTCTCCACACAGGCGGGTACCATGTTGGATTTTTGATTGGATACCAAAGACTGTAAATTTCATTTTGTAGAGTGTTAGATTTTTATTCCTTTAAAGGATTTTATGTTTTGTCCTGCCTAATAGTTGTTTGTAGATAAGTTTGATAATTTAGAAACTTATTTTTAGGTTCTTTAGGGTGAGTTTAGAGTAGTCCTTATTCTAAGGCTTATTTTGCCCCACTTTTAGGGAATGACCCTTTGGGTCACTACTGAATGCTTCATTATTGAATGAGTCCTTTTCCATCAGACTGGTTGGAACATAATGATTTCTGGCCCTGTGTGAGCTCTTGAAAGTGTTTGGCTTATAACCTCTGTAATTGTTCTTTCCCCTGTAGGTGTTCTTAGCACAGTCTCCTGGAGTTTTACTCTAAGCATGACCATATTAGAATTTGATCAAAGACTCAAGGGGAAACCATATACAAGTTTCTGAGGCTTTTTTCTTGTTATTTCTCTTGAATACTGTTCCCTACAAATTTTAGTTTGCCTTTACCTCTAAAAATTCTGATTCCTATTTCCTCAACTCAGAAAGCTGACCAGACTCTGTTGGGGTTCCTTCAGTTGTCTCCAGAATAAAAGTCCATATGACTGTAGGCTCCATTAATCTATTTCTCTCAGAAGTCAGTATTTCACTGCCTGTTGTCCCACTGACTGAAAATAGTTGTTTGCTGCATTTTGTTCGGTTTCCTAGTTGTTTGTTGCAGGAAGCTAATTCTAAACTCCTATTCCTTTATGGCCCTAAGTGGAATTCCAAAAATCATTGTTTTCTTTCTCCTGTTTGTAGGATACTTATTTTCTCACTTGCTTTTGTCACTGAATTTCAGCAGTTTTATTAAGAGCTGTAGTTTCCATTGTGTTTACACTTTTTAAGAATCCTTGCGCTTCTTTGATCTATAGGCCTTTGGAGAATTCGGCCATAATTTATACTGTTGTCCTGTCTTTTGTCCATTTACACATGTTGATGTTGTTTCTCAGTTGCTAAGTTGAGCCTGACTCTTTGCAACTCCATGGATCACAGCATGCCAGGTTCCTCTGTTCTTCACTCAAACTCATGTCCATTGAGTCAGTGACGCTGTCTAACCACCTCATCCTCTGCCACCCTCTTCTCCTTTTGTCTTCCCTCTTTCCAAGCATCAGGGTCTTTTCCAATGATTCAGCTCTTCGCATCAGGTGGCCAAAGTATTGACACTTCAGCCTCAGTCCTTCCAATGAATAGTCAGGATTAATTTCCTTTAGGACTGACTGGTTTGCTCTTGCAATCCAGGGGACTCTCAAGAGTCTTTTCTAACACCATAATTAGGAAGCATAAGTTCTTTCACACTCAGCCTTTTTGGTCCAACTCTCACATCTATACATGACAACTGGAAAAACCATAGCTTTGACCATATCATTTTTGTCAGCAAAGTGATGTCTCTGCCTTTTTTTTTTTCCAATGTCTCTGCTTTTTAATACATTGTTTAGATTTGTCATAGCTTTCCTTCCAAGGAGCAAGTGTCTTTTTGTTGTTGTTGTTGTTGTTATTTTTTTTTTTGCCAGGCCCAGGGCCCCTGACCTCTGGACAAAGTCCATGGTAGGCTGTGGCAGAGGGGAGGGAGGTGCAGGTTGGCATCCTTACTTTCTCTCGTTTCAAACCACAGGCTAGCAGAGGTGTTCCAGGATTCACACTTCA
>ML661338.1:106526-251254 GCA_007570785.1 Antilocapra americana | reverse complement strand
TGGGGACAGGACAGGCTCCACTCTAACCTCATGGCCTACCCTCAGCCTGTTTCCTCTTATGAACAGTGGGCCGACAGCACCTCGGGCTGTCCCGCGGATCCCCAGGCTTGGCTGGGAGGCAGGGTGCTCCAGGGGTTCTGTCAGCCACCCTGTCATCATGGGCAGGTCAGGAAGGGAGAGGACCAAGCATCTTTTAATTCCATGGTTGCAGTCACTGTCCACGGTTGATTTTAGAGCCCATGAAAATAAAATCTGTCTCTGCTTCCATTTTTCCCCTTTCTATATGCCATGAAGAGATGGGACTAGATTCCATGCTCTTAGTTTTTTTTAATGTTGAGTTTCAAGCCAGCTTTTTCAGTCTCTTCTTTCACCTTCATCAAGAGGCTCTTTAGTTCCTCTTTGCTTTCTGCCATTAGAGTGATATCATCTGCATACCTGAGGTGTGATATTTCTCCAAGCAACCCCTCCACTCTTTCCTAGGAGCATGTTGGACACCTTCTGACATGCGGGGCTCATCTTGCAGTGTCATATCTTTCTGCCTTTTCATACTGTTCATGGGATTCTCGAGGCAAGAATACTGGAGTGGGTTGCCTTTTCCTCCTTCAGTGGACCACGTTTTGTCAGAATGCTTTGCTATGACCCATCAGCCTTGGGTGGCCCTGCATGGCATGGCTCATTAAGTTACTCAAGTCCCTCTGCCACTACAAGGCTGTGATCCATGAAGGGCTATTTACTTTTATGTTACACCATTTGATGTTTCCCATAAGTCACTTCAGTTTTGCTCATTTTTTTCCTCCTATGCTAGATTTTTTCCATCATTTTTACTTCTATATGTTCATGTTCACTGATATTTTCTTCTACAGTATCAATTTGGTAATAAGTGAAAATTTTAATTTCAGAAGTTTTTTCTCTAGGTAAACCATTCATTTAGTATTAAGGTAATTTATCTTCTCGTTATACTCATGAAAATATCTATCATAGCTGGTTTAAAGTCTGTCTGTTTATTCAGTCTTCTCCACTTTGGGGGGAGATTTTTAAAATTTATTTTTTAATTGAAGGATAAATGCTTTAGAGAATTGTGTTGGTTTCTGCCAAACATCAGCATGATTTTTCTACCAAGCATCAACATGATGGAAGGTGGGGGATATTTCCATTGTACAATTTTTCTCCTGGTTGTGGGTCACATTTTTTTTTTTTTTGGTACATAATCTAGTAATTTCTCTTGTAGGTATGACATTTTGGTTTAACATTACTGAATGTCTAGATATTATTCTTCCTTTAAAAAATGTTTTAGCAGACGTACAAGTTACTTGTGATGGAATTTCATTCTTTGGAGGCTTAATATTCAACTTTATTAGGGTTGCTTTTTAGTAGCCTTTATTCTTGGGCTAATTTAGCCCTACTTTAAAGACAGAACTCTTCTGGAATCTCTCCTAAGTACTCCATATATTCCTTGAGATCCTTCTACGCTGGCTGCTTGGAACCTGAACATCTTCCCAGTTTTGCTGTGAACCCTGTGTGAATAGTTATGCTTACAGCTCACTGGAAGACGTCTTTTCCAGGGTAATTTTCTTTATCTGATTGTCTCATATCTCACCCTACATACCTCCATAATGATACTCAACCAAAAATTTAGAGGAACTACTATACAGATTTCTGGAACTTTTTTCTAATTACAGGCCTCTTGCTGGTACAACATCCTGTAAATTCTAGCTGTTTAGCCTTATAGCCTCTGATCTTTGTCTTAAATCAGCAAGGCTGCCAGATGCTAATTGAGTTCCTCCTCCCACACCAAGGTTCTGAAAGTTCCCTGAGGCAGAAATCCAGGGTTATTTTTAGGCTAACCTCTTTTATTTGACTTCTCTGAGAGATCACAGCCCTGTGCTTTTTTTTTTTTTTTCCTTCTTTGGTCTTCTTTTCTTCTTTAATACATTCTTTAATGTGTTAAAACTATTCTTTAATGTATTTTGCCTAGTTTTATCAGTTGTAATGGTGAGAGCATGTCTAATACCACTTACTTCAGTATTGTCAGGACCAGAAGTAGTCAATGTATTTTATTTACATCAATTTTAAATAAAATTTTAATTATGTAAGTATAATTTATTTTCCCATTAAAACAATTATGGAAAAGTTAGTTTCCTTTTAGTAATTTTCCTAATCTTGAACTTCTTTCTTTCTTCAAACCATGAGATGTCAATTTGGTACACAGCCTGTAAGGTACCTTTTCTAGTTATATACATATATTTCCATAGAAAAGTTATGATATTGTTTTTTTAGGTTGTATATGCTTATAATATCATAATTCAGAGTATATTTACTTCGTTTTCACTTGCTTTAAAAAAACAGTGTGTATTACAGATGTACCTTATTATTAAATGTATTTCACACTACATGTTGAAGTAGTTAACATATTAAATAATGTGATATTTTCATATGATAATATTTTCAGCCAGAATACAGATTGGTCCTCAGTAGCTCACTTCCTGGACATATTGCAAATGCTTTCCATTTTCTTCCAGGCCTTTTCAGCCATACTTTTAGAAATGTTGCCCTGTTTCTCTCTGTCCCAAGTACTGCCCTTGCCTGGAGACAGGCAGGCTTCAAATGCACCCCTAGTAGTTTCCCAGGGCCCTTTTTGCTTCCATTTGTCACAACTTTGGCATAGGCCATTCTTTGTATTGTTCCCATCTGCTATGTGCTTGCCCTGTTCTTGTCAATCAACCCTTTCTGTCATCTCATAGAATGAAATTCTGTAGACCCGGAAGGGACCTGAGCCAGTTATCTAGTGGAGTTTAACAGGAAAAGAAACAGAGACCCAGAGAAGTAAAGCAACTGTCGTAAGGTCACAGAGGTACTAAGGAACCAAACTGGGAAGTCATAGAGTCTCAACTATAGATCACATTTTTTCTGCAAATCTACTTTGAAGGCCAGAATTATCCCTGAAATTTTCACCATCTTACACAGCTGAAACTTGGAGCCTTTTTAGCTCCCTGCACAATTATTCCTCTCCTCCAATCCTTTAAAACTTTTTTCTTCTCTTTTTTCTTTTGCTGTGCCACACCAGAATCTTAGTTCCCCAAACAGGGATCAAACCCAGACCCTCAGCAGTGAAAGCGTGGAGTCCCAACCATTAGTGAAAGTGTGGAGTTCCCCTTTTAAACTTTTCTTGAGCATCTTGATGGAGAATATAGTAACTCCTTTATTCTGTTATTAGAATCAGAGATTGAAGCCTGGGGAAAGTTGTCATGAATAGTTTTTCTCACACAGAATAAAATAGGGTGCCAAATTTGTCCTTTCAGTGACTTTGTGCTCATGTTTTAATTTGATGGTCTCAATGAAGTAGAGGGATTTTTTTGTTTGGTTGGTTTTTGTTAGTTTAAATGTGGCTATTCCATGGGGGAGTGGGAAACCTTTGTAGATTTGTCTTGGCAATGGGAATAAGGAGAGAAGGGTAGTAGGTATTTCCTTCCTACCTAAAAGTGAATTTATATTTTTGTGTTTTACTTAAATACGAATTTTGTGAAATAAAATCTGAACTAGTCATGACTAATATCATGCATTTTGATATAACAGAATACAAATGATTCAACTGATGATGAAAATATTTGTCATGTGTGGCACATGAATACAGAAGCTCTTCCAGAATGGATACACTGCCTGATACAAAAAGTAAGTTCCTTAGTTTCTCAGTAAATTTAGGAATATACTACTTTCAGAATGTTTTTATCCTCATTTTAGAGCTATTTTTCTGGGATGCATTGTTTCAGGAAACATGAAAGGGTATGTAACTCTTGAGTATGCTTACTGCTTTCTTCTTCATTACTGTAGTGCTCTGAGTACTTCTATAACTCAGACTTTGCACTTGAAAATTTCCCTTCTTTGAATTCTCCTTCCACCACTACTTACTTGTTCCTTCCTTTTCTTAGGTCTTTATTCTTAATTGAGGCATCACCTGGCCAATCTATCAACTGCCTCTCCCCACTATTACCACTCAACACTTCCTTTCTCCCTTCTCTACTTTATATACCTATCTATGTTTTACACACACATTTTACAAGATATGTAGAACTTGTAAATATGCTTAAGTATGTATGACATATATAAATTATTATGCACATCCATATACATACACACCCACATACACAAATGACTTACTGATCATGTTAATTACCTAGATTCTGTACTAGGATATAAACTCCATTAAGTCAGAAGTTTTTGTTTTGTTCATTATGTGTTATATCCCCCAGTACCTAAAACAGTCCCTGTGAAGTGAATGAAATATCCTGTGGGTATCATTCATGTATACACATACATGTAAAATAAACTTGAAAATTAATGACTCTTACTGGCATAATCAGAATGGAAAAAACCACACTTTTTAAGAATCCTTAATGAAATAGTATAAGAGTGGGAACTTGTTCAATGTGGCCTCATTATTTCTCCCAGTTCAAAACACCTAAGTATTAGAAAAGTATAGGTAATATGATTTGGGGAAAAAATATAGTCACTTCCCTCCACTGACTGGCTCACTTTTTTGGTTAAAAAATAACATTAGCTAGATATCTCTTGCATTCATTCTCACATTGTCGTGATTTCCTGGGAGAGTGCCAGGGTACTGCTTATAAGTGTCTTGAACTTTGCAAAATGTATTAGCACATTTCAGATATTCCACTATTTCTGTTAAGAGATATTTTTAAGCTAGTTCATTAGTTGTTTGTAATCTGAATAGAGAAAATGAACTAACTGTTACAGGCAACCAATATCTTCCAGTTGTATGTAAAAGGTCAGGAAGAGCTTTATTCTGCTGTTTGGGTAAAGTTCCCTCCCACAGTGCTTGGTATGCAAGAAGTGTATCAAAACAGACACTTTTCTGTGAGATTTTACTTGCAAATTAAGCTCTGTAGACTGATTTGCTTCCTGGATCCATAGTGTATTTTTTTTTTCATTAGTTCACACTGTATCCATATTCAGTCTATTGTCTAAAAGACTCTCTTAGAATCTTAGGAGTATTGTCTAGGTGGGTGTGATGTGCAGTATGTTATCATTCTGGACCTTTGGAGCTTCTTATCTCTGTTTATTGGAAGGTTTGTTTCCACTTACTGTTCTGTCTACTAATCAGAAAACAGAAAGCTGGCCTTTTCTGTGGCATAGAAAACTTTCATGTGGTCGGCTTTAAAAAAAAAAAGAAACAAAACCTCACATTCTCTTTGGTTACTTTACAATGAAAGTATTGTTTTTATTTTCCTTTATTACCTGTAGGCCCAGTGGACAGTTGGAAAACTGAATTGCCCTTTCTGTGGGGCCCGTTTAGGGGGCTTTAATTTTGTCAGCACTCCAAAATGTTCCTGTGGCCAGCTTGCAGCTGTACATCTCTCCAAGAGCCGTACCGATTATCAGCCAACACGGTCAGGCCGACTAATGAGACCATCGCTGAAATACTTGTCACATCCTAGAGTTCAGTCAGGTTGTGACAAGGAGACTCTGCTGACAGGTGGCGCCTCCAAAAACCGAAATCACAGGTTTTTAAACATGGGCCCAAATAATAATGGTCCTGGAAGATTAACTGAAGCACTCTGCCTGGAGATACGGTCAACATATTTTAAGATGAAGAACGAAAAACTGCGCTTCAAAGCGTCAGATCCAAAATATCAGCTTTTTGTTCCGCAGCTTGTGACCACCAGATGCGCTCCGAGAGCTTTTCATAGAAAATCACATAGTTTGGATCTGAGCATCAGTGAGAAACTGACTTTATTACCCACTTTATATGAAATCCATAGTAAGACTACTGTGTATCCTGGGCTCAATGAGACACAGCCTGTTGACCTTCCGAGCTTGCCTTTAGAATCGAATAAAAATAACTGTTCCTTTCAGATTTCATCCAGTTTTGATCCTAATATGCTGCTGCAAAGATTTTCAGTGGCTCCCCGTGAGACCCAGACACAAAGAGGAGGAGAATTTCAGCGTGGTCTAGAAGCTTCTGCCGTGTATTCTGGCCGCGCTAGTCCTAGCAGCCTGACTTTCCTGATGGACCTGCCCGCAGCTGGCAGGAGCACGCTGGAGGCCGCGGACCAGGAAGAGCACCTCTCTCCTCTGAACTTCCTGCACTCGGGCAGTTTCTCACTGGGTGCCATTAATCAGAGGCTCAGTAAGAGAGAGAAGAGCAAGCTGAAGAATCTGAGACGGAAGCAACGAAGGCATGAGAGGTGGCTGCAGAAGCAGGTAATTTTTAGTAGAATTTCCTAAAAAACCCCATATTATAAATGTCAGATGTTGGGGAGAGGAGCTAACTTTGAATACCTTTATTATAGAACCTTAGGTCTGAGTGATTTCTGAAATAACATTTCACCAAGTGAACTTAATAATCATATAGTTCTGTTATAACTGACAGGTATAATCATGTCTCTGGGCTTATACATGTTTAGAAAATGCCCTTTTGTGAAGTTTTCCCCAATTTTGCAAATACTTCATAGGAACATTCCTCTCATGATATTGAGGCTAGATTGTCATACACATTTGAAACATATTCAAGTTAGGGTTGTTTTGCAGTGTTGATTTTTCAGGTTAAATTGAAACAAAGTTTCCCTGAGTAAATGCAGTATAGTAAGAAATTGGTTCACTTTCATTACATTTAGTTTAAATGGATATTTTCAATGAGCCTGGTTTAATTATGTGCCCCTATGAGCCAGATATGGTTAACTGTGCTAAACTGTGAAAATTATCTAAAGGATAATTGACCATATAATTTTATGGGAGAGGGTGCTTCTCTGGTTTGAACTGCTGTACCCATAATGATACATTCAGGGGTGGGGTGTGTGAAGCAAACCAGTGTTAGGTCCTTCAGTTAAAGCCAGTGGATGAGGCGCTTAAAAATTTGGAAGTTTGAGGACTGGATTGTTTCTATATAAACTGTTTTTGCAAATTGGCTTTACTATTTACTTGGTCATAATAGATTGCAGTCCTTATTAATTAGCATGTTAAATATTAACAGTGTTCTCAGAGCTAAAATATAGAAAGCTACAACTTTACATAAATAGTTTCTTCTTAGTTAAGCAGACTCTTTAGTGTTTATGACCTTAGTCATGGGCCAGATAAAATTACTGCATTAAGTGCTTCAGTCAGGTTAAATGTTTTCATCTTTTGGTTAGATTGTTTATTATATTTTTGACTGGTTTCTGACAAAAGCAGTTTAGTTTGGTTTTTTTGCAAGTAATGGTGTAATGTGGTATCAAAGCATATATTGTAGGATATAAAAAGTGAATATGTGTTAGCATCATTTTAATATACTTTATAGTTTAATTTATCAGAGCTGTAAAATTCAAAAATTTATTGAAAATTTGACTGAAACCTAGATAAATTAGAGATGATCATATTAGCTATGTTAACAGAAATAATACCTTAAAAACAGTGTGGATAGCTCTAAAATAATTCTCTTAACAAACAGAAACTTCAAGTAAGTATGGGAATTATCCTTGTTCTGTGTTGTAAATATATACAAATAGCATCTTTACAGTTTTCAAGATGTATTTAATTCTTAGGGTAGGTTCGTCTAAAAACCTCGGTTATGTCTTTAATCATTTTCTAGTGTAGGAACACTCTTTTTTCACATAGTTTAAAGCAAAGACCAAAATTAATGGTCTTTTTTTTTTTTAATGAAATGGCTTTTATTCATTCACACACATGTGATTTAACCAATCTGCTTAGATAATTGATTGAAGTGAATGAGTCTTAGTCAGGCCTGTGACAAGTCAGTACAGGAATGGTATAGTGGGATCCCATTTGGTTGCTTGCACGGGAGCTGCAGGCAAACAAATGCCCAACGTGTCCTTAGCAAAGAAAATCTGAAAGCCTGTAGCTGCATAGAAATGACACAAACTCATGATGTGAGTACACACTGTGGCTTGAGTCAGAAGGAAGAACAGTTTTAAGTAGTCAGTTTTACTAATTCAAGGAAAAGGATAAATCCTACAAAGAGTTAATATTCCAGATAAATTAATGGCTCAACTATTCAGCTAATTTAATGTTTAATGAAGATTAGTTCATTGTGTAAACATTCATCAAATAACTGTTTTGTGTATCATGCCTTAGGGTAATGACTTAAAAACAGATCCTACTCCCTTTTTAATGAGAAAGATATGCATACAAGATATAAAGTTACCTATTATTAATGATAATCTTTAAAGGTTAAAATAATTGTTTGAAATAATAGATTTCTGACTTTCATTTGATATTTTAAATTATTTTTTTGTGTAAACTAGACATCTTTCTGTGGCAGATACCATGATAGAAAATGTTAATGATGCTACAAAAATTTATTTACATGTTTGAAGCTTAGGGATATAAATAAGATTAATGTTAAAGCAGAAACTGTAGCCAATTTTCAGTATTTTTGTTCAGCAGATGTTAACTGAGCATCTACTTTGGGAAAAGACAGTGCTGAGCAAACCATTTTCTTTTATTCAATGTAGTCTTTTTGGTTTATTTTTTTAATTCTCATGCAATAAACTTGATTTATTCTTGGCATACAACTCTATGATCTAAATATATCTATAAAATTCATATAACAACCACCACAATGAATGTTCAGAACAGTTCCATCTCCCCTCAAATTTCCCTGTGCCTTTATAATTGTACTGTGATTAAATCTTGCAATCATACCCTTGTCCCATCCCTTACTCCCAAAAATCACTGATTTATTCTCCATTACTTTAGCTTGTCTTTTTGGTAGTTTTATAAAATAATAATGTGATGTTTATAAAATTAGAATATATAGTATGTAATGTTTTGAGACTTACCTGTGAGATTCATCCATGTTGTTGTATATATCTATAGTTTGTTGCTTTTTGGTTAATAGTATTCCATTGTATGAATGAAATACAGTTTATCCATTTACTTGTGGAGGACAGGTAGGTTATTCCAGATTTTGGCAGTTATGAATAGAGCTGTTAAAAACATTCACATACAGGTATTTGTGTGAACCTAAGCTTTCATTTCTCTAGGGCAAATGTCCAGGAGTGGGATTGCTGGATTGTATGGTAAGTGTATATTTAAATTTTATAAATAACTGTCAAATTGTTTTTCTCAATGACTATACCATTTTTCAGTCCAAGTAGCAAAGTCTGAGAGTTCCTTTTGCCGTGCGTGCTCACAAACACCTGATATACTCTATTTTTTAAAATATGGTAGTATCACATTGTGATTTTAGTTTGCGACTGATGTTGAACTCCCTAATGATGTTGAACATTTTTCAGGTGCTTATTTTTCCATTTGCATATACTGTTCAGTGAAGTATCTTTTCAAATCTTTTAGTCATTTTCTTAGTTGTGTTCTTCATGCTGGATTTTGAAAATTCTTTATACACTTTGTTAAGTCCTTTGCTGATTTGTGATTTATAAAGATTTTCTCCCAGTCTGTAGCTTGTCCTTTTATTCTCTTAGAAAAACCTTTTTTTTTTTTTTTCTGTAGAGGAAACTATTTAATTTTGGTCAAGTTACTGTTTCTCAAATTTATTTTTAATGAATTATGCTTTTGGTGTCCTAAGAACTCTGCCTAGCTCTAGTTTATGAAGATTTTCTCCTATGACTTCTGAAAGTTATATAATTTTAAATTTTATATTGAGGATTATGATGCATTTTGAGTTTTTTTTAAATAAGGCATGAGATTTAGGTTGAGGTCCCTTGTTTTGTATAGAGATACTTGATTGTTCCAGAACCATTTGTTGAAAACACTGTTCTTTCTCCATTGAAATGCTTCTGCAGCTTTGTCAGAAATCAATTGGCTGTATGTATGTGGGTCTATTTCTGGACTCTCTATTCTGTTCAGTTTATTTTTGTGTCTCTCCCATTGCCAATAGCCCTTTTTCTTGTTTCTTGTAGCTTTATACCAAGTCATTAAAATAGGGTACTGTGATTCCTTCAGCTTTATTTTTCTTTTTCAAAATTGTTTGCCATTCTAGCTCTTTTGCCTTTCCATATAAAATTTAGAATCAACCATTTTTTTCTTTAGAAAAAATAGACCAACTTGGAGAGAAAGGAAATCTTGTTTTTTCCTGCCTATGAACACACTATGTCTCTCCATTTACTTAGGTATTTGATTTCTTTCATCAGTCAATATTTTGCAATTTTCAGCATTCAGAACTTGCACATATTTTGTTAGATTTATACCTATTTACTTTTTGTGTTATTGTTAATTTAAAAATTTGTTTTATTATTGCCTATCACTAGTTTACAGAAACATAACTGATTTTTGTTTGGACTTTATATCTTGTGATGTTGATAGTATATGTCTTTGACACCTCTTGTCAGATTTATCTCTAAGAATTCATATTTTTATACTGTTGGTAAATAGTATTACTTTATTAAATTTTAATTTAAATTGTTTTATTAACAATATGTAGAAATAAAATTAAGTTTTGTATGTTAATCTTATATCTTGTTGTTCAGTTGCTCATTTGTGTCTGACTCTTTGTGACCCCATGGACTGCTGCACACATCGCTTTACTGTCTCTCACCATCTCCCCAAAGTTTGACCAAGTTCTTGTCCACTGCTTTGGTGCAGTCTTACATCTTACAACCTTTCTAATCTCACCTATCAAGAATAGCAGAGTCTCTATATTTCTCTAGGTTTTCTACTTAGACCTTATCAGCAAAAAAAAAAACAAAAAACATTTTTTTCTTTCCAGTTTGTTTTTTTCTTTCTTATGTTATTGAGTGAGCTAGACAATTGAGTACAATGTTGAACAGAAGTGATGAGAGGAGAGCCTTATCTCTTTCCTGATGTTGGGAGGAAAGCATTCAGTCTTTCATTATTAAGTATTATGTTAGATGTGGGTTTTGGGTAGATCCTGTTTATCAGGTTGAAGATGTATTTTTCTATTCCTAGCTTGCTGCAGGTTTTATCATGAACGGATGTTGAATTTTTTCAAATGCTTTTTCTGTATCAATTGATATATTATGTGTTTTTAATGTGAATTTTAAGTGATTATCAAATATTGAGCCAGTCTTTCATTCCCACAAAGTAAATACTTTGTTATGTTGTACTTTTCTTTCTGTATATTGCTTGATACTCTTCGCCATTATTTTTTCAGGGGTCTTTCAGTTTGTTTATTTTCTTAATTCTGTACATGAAGGATATTATCCTGTAGTTTACTCTGTGTTTGTACAGTCTTCATCTGATTTTTTGATAGTTCTGGCTTTAGAAAATGAGTTTATAAATTGTTATTTTCACTTTTTTAGAAGGTACTGTGGAGAATTAATATTACTGTTTCATAAATATTTGATAATGAAACTACCTGGGCCTGGAGACTTTGCAGGGTAAAGGAGGTGAATATAACTATGAATTCAATTTCCTTAATCTCTGTAGGACAATTCAAGTTATCTATTTCATATTGGGTAATTTTGGTAGTTAGTTGTTTTCAATGAATTATCAGTATATGAATTAATGAATTATTCAGTATTCTTGCCTTGAGAACCCCATGAGCAGTATGAAAAGGCAAACAGATAGGACACTGAAAGATGAACTGCCCAGGGCAGTAGGTGCCCAATATGCTGCTGGAGATCAGTGGAGAAATAATTCCAGAAAGAATGAAGAGACAGAGCCAAAGCAAAAACAACACCCAGTTGTGGGTGTGACTGGTGATGGAAACAAACAAAGTCCGATGCTGTAAAGACCAGTGTTGCTTAGGAACCTGTATTGTTACGTCCGTGAATCAAGGCAAACTGGAAGTGGTCAAACAGGAGGTGGCAAGAGGGAACATGGACAGTTTAGGAATCAGCGAACTAAAATGGACTGGAATGAGTGAACTCAACTCAGATGACCATTATATCTATGACTGTGGGCAAGAATCCCTTAGAAGAAATGGAATAGCCATCATAGTCAAGAAGAGTCCGAAATGCAATACTTGGATGCAATCTCAAAAACGACAGAATGATCTCTGTTCCTTTCCAAGGCAAACCATTCAATATCACTGTAAACCAAGTCTATGCCTCAACCAGTAATGCTGAAGAAGCTGAAATTGAATGGTTCTATGGAGACCTATAAGACCTTTTAGAACTAACACTCCAAAAAGATGTTCTTTTCATCATAGGGGACTAGAATGAAAAATAGGAAGGCAAGAAAAACCTGGAGTAACAGTTAGATTTGGCCTTGGAGTACAGAATGAAGCAGGGTAAAGGCTAATAGAGTTTTGCCAAGAGAATGCACAGGTCATAGCAAACACCCTCTTCCAACAACAGAAGAGAAGACTCGACACATGGACATCACCAGATGGTTGACACCGAAATCAGATTGATTATATTCTTTGCAGACAAAGATGGAGAAGCTCTATACTGTCAGCAAAAACAAGACTGAGAGCTGATTGTGGCTCAGATCATGAACTCATTTCCAAATTCAGACTGAAATTGAAGAAAGTAGGGAAAACCACTAGACCATTCAGGTATGACCTAAATCTAATCCCTTATGATTATACAGTGGTAGTGAGAAATAGACTTAAGGGACTAGATCTGATAGAAAGAATGCCTGAAGAGCTATGGACGGAGGTTCATGACATTGTATAGGAGACAGGGATCAAGACCATCCCCAAGAAAGAGAAATGCAAAAAGCAAAATGGCTGTCTGAGGAGGCCTTACAAATAGCTGAGAAAAGAAGAGAAGTGAAAAGCAAAGGAGAATAGGAAATATATAAGCATCTGAATGCAGCGTTCCAAAGAATAGCAAGGAGAGAGAAGAAAGCCTGCCTCAGTGATAAGTGCAGAGAAATAGAGGAAAACATTAGAATGGGAAAGAAAGACTAGAGATCTCTTTCAAGAAAATTAGAGATACCCAGGGAAATTTCATGCAAAGATGGGCTCAATAAAGGACAGAAATGGTAGGGACCTAACAGAAGCAGAAGATATTAAGAAGAGGTGGCAAGAATTCACAGAAGAATTATACAAAAAATATCTTCACAACCCAGATAATCAGGATGCTGTGATCACTCACCTAGAGCCAGATATCCTGGAATGTGAAGTCAAGTGGGCCTTAGAAAGCATCACTACAAACAAAGCTAGTGGAAATGATGGAATTCCAGTTGAGCTATCTCAAGACTCCAGGAGATAGTGAAGGACAGAGTAGTCTGGTACGCTGTAGTCCATGCGATTGCAGAGTCAGACATGACCTAGTGACTGATCAACAGCAGTGTTGTGTAAAGAAGGGAGAAAGCATTAGCGTCAGTAAACTAGTCCCAAAGTGACATGGAAAACTGTCGTGTACCACATATGGCTGAGCTTGCTCTAGCTGTGTTTGCTGAGGAGCACCAGGCCCTGACTTCAGCCCTTTGGGCCTAGTGTGCACTGGGATGACTGCGCATGGTTTATATTCTAACCCTTCACGTTCCGTTTCATTTACTGCATCACCCAAGATTTTCACTGCCCGCCTGTTGTTCTCCCTCATGGCTCCATTTCTGCCCTCACACAGTATAAAAATCATAGTCACCTGCTGGCAATGAATGCCTCCTTGTCTTGGTCAAACTTCCTTAAAACTTGTCAGATGCTGAGATGTCTCACTTCCTCTTCTAACAGATGGGAACCTCACAATATCAGCTTCCATGTGCCTGGGGCAATAACTGGAATACTCTCTCTGACTCTGCACAACTAAATGTGATTGCTGTCACTTGAACTTTCTTTTACAAAGTAATATTTTGAGGTTAATTTTTAATGTTAGAAGCAATATAACAATGTTAGAGAAAGTGTAGAAAACTGAAAAGTACATTTACAAAAATCTACTGAGCAGTTACCTAAGAGAGAGGGAGAATGTGATCAAGGACTATGAGGGAACTCCAACTCTGTTTTTCTTCTTAAGCTGGGTGGTATTATCACAGATATTTTATTCCATTTTATATGCTTTAATATTTTATAATACATTGAAAAATCTCTTATAAATTATACCCCCCTAATAATGCCATCCCCCTTTTTTTGCCATACCCTTTTAATTCACTATTTCTGTTGCAAAATCTTAGCTTATTTAACTTTGTTCTCCTTGTAAAGCTAGAGACTCCAACGCATAACACAGGAAAGTATATTTTTACCTAAGAGGTTCATTTGTTGATAATGCTTTTATAATTTATAATGCTCCATTAGAATAAAGTTGAATATTTAATAATCCATGAGAAAAACTTTCCACTAAAAAATAATTATATATCTGTGTTGCACTAGAATATTCTATTCAGCTTTAAAATTCTGTGCTTTTAAAATGACCCTCACTGGAGTTTGTAAAGGTGACGTTGGTCAGATTTTTCAACACAAGAGGGCGCCAAATTTCCTCTTGCAACAGAACTGTCAAAATTATTTCTTTTCTTCAAAGAATTTCATATACTGGGGTAGAATACGGAATGGTACATGTTTAATTTTTTGACATATGAAAAATAAGAGAATTGTGCTTTGTGAGAAAGAGTTTGCAGATCATGGTAAGGCTTTCTCTTGTTGCCATCAGGCAGTAATCTGTTAGTGCTTTAACACAGCTGCTTTTCAGAAGTATTGTGTATTTGTTAGAGGAAATAAAGCAGCTACTCTGGGGTAATGCTTGGGATAAATTATTTTGAAGGCGCTGTAGATAACCCACCTCTTCTGTCTGTGAGTTTCAGGGGCATGTGCAGGTTTCTGAAGATGGGTATGACCCCTTCACTCAGGATAAAACCAGTGGCAAGTGCCGGGCTTCCCTGGTGGCTCAGAGGGTAAAGAGTCTGTCTGCAGTGCGGGAGACCCAGATTCGATCCCTGGGTCGGGAAGATCCCCTGGAGAAGGAAATGGCGGCCCACTCCAGTATTCTTGCCTGGAAAATCTCATGGACAGAGGAGCCTGGTGGGCTACAGCGCAGGGGTCACAGAGTCACACGACTGAAGTGACTTAGCACGTATGGAGTAGGGTAGTGGCAGAGAGGCGTTAAATGATGGATGCCAGTAAATCACAGTGAACCGGTCAGTCACACTTTGGTGTTTAATAGTTTGTTACCTTGGTTCGGTAAGCCATCTGCTCCTATCCTTGAATCAGAGAGTACTGGGAACAAAGCCACACTAGCTAGTGCTCCTTTTTACTAATTGTATTCTTTTTGTCCAGTTTAACATATAAAGATATTTTTACAGTGTGTGTGTATGTTAAGTTATTTCTTGTCATTAGACCTTCCCCCGCCTTTTTTCTCCAGTCACAAGAATTGATGATCTATTTTGATTTTCTAATCACAAGCAAATACAAATGAACAACTTTTATAAAGCAGCAGCATAATCCTGTACAGAAAATACCAAGCAGGTATTTTAAGGAAATTAAGATGCTAGCTCCCTCTGTGTACTTTGCTGGTATGTTATAAATTACCATATATTTAGTTGCTTACTACAATACAAATATAGTTCTGGAGATCAGAAGTTTGAAATGGTTCTCACTGGGCTAAAATCAAGGTTTGTCAGGTATGTATTCCATTCCAGAGGTCTTGGGGACAGTTCACCTTCTTGCCTTTTATAGCTTCTAGGCTCAGTCTGCTTTAGTTGGCTCATGGCCACCTTCCAACTACAATGCCAGTGATGGCTAGTCAAGACTGCTTGGGTAGAAAGTGTTTTACTGAAGATAATATTGACCACCTTGTAGTGTTGCCTGGAGCCAGAACACTGAGTAAAGGAACACACAACAATAAACCACATCTTCTTGGTGCATAAATAACTTCCAAGTAGCACAAGGCTCTACCGAGATCTATTAAGGTTCATTTCATTTATAGAAATAACAGTCACAGACCACAAGTGTGTTAATGTTAGAAATGACAACTTTCATTTACAGTGCCTATGCCAGTTTTTGTGTCTAGTAATGAGCTGTGTACCCTAAAAGCCCTGTTTTCCTAATGTTTCTTTTTTATTTGAGTCAACTAAGCATTATATGTGGAGAAGGACATGGCAACCCACTCCAGTATTCTTGCCTAGAGAATCCCATGGACAGAGGAGCCTGGTGGACTGCTGTCCATGGGGTTGCACAGAGTCAGACACGACTGAAGTGCCTTAGCAGGCACGCATGCATTGGAGAAGGAAATGGCAACCCACTCCAGTGTTCTTGCCTGGAGATCCCAGGGACAGAGGAGCCTGGTGGGCTGCCATCTATGGGGTCGCACATGACTGACGTGCCTTAGCAGCAGCAGCAGCAGCAGCAAGTGCTATATGAGGGCTTCCCTGATGGCTCAGACTGTGAAGAATCCTCCTGCAGTGCCGAAGACCCGGGTCGATTCCTGGGTTGGGAAGATTCCCTGGAGGAGAAAATGGCAACCCACTCTGGTATTCTTTCCTGGAGAATCCCATGAATAAAAGAGCCTGGTGAGCTACAGTACATGGGGTCACAGAAAGTTGGACATGACTGAGCAACTAACACTTTTCTTTAAGTGCTATATGAAAGAAAGACACTCTTAATTTTTTCTCATGTAAATTAAATGATAAATAGATTCCATAATAGATTCTAAAGGAAATCAACCCTGAATATTGATTGAGTATTGAATATCAGTCATTGGAAAGACCGATGCTGAAGCTCCAGTACTTTGGCCACCTGATTTGAAGAGCTGACTCATTGGAAAAGACCCTGATGCTGGGAAAGATTGAGGGATGAGATGGTTGGATGGCATCAGTGGACATAAGTGTGAGCAAACTCTAGGGGAAATGGTGAAGGACAGGAAAGCCTGGCGTGCTGCAGTCCATGGGGTCCGAGAATCATACACAACTGAGTGACTGAACAGCTACAATAACAAGATACCTCAGACTTACTGAATTTGACAAGGCAGAGTAAGTTCTCTTCCAGTGAACTCATTAGTTATATAGGTCCCTAATCATTATGCTAACTACTGGAGGTACACCTTTGAGTTAGCTTAAAGAAAGAAGTTAGCTTAAACTTAAAGAAACTGATCAATTGTTTGGAAAACAGTGTATGTTGTGATATGATAAAGAGTTTCTGTCTCCTCAGAAGTGAATTGCTGAATTCTGCTCTTCCAGCAGGCTTGGGAACATATTTAGGGAAGAAATGGAGATTTTAATCTCTCTGGGTTGGTTTTCTCTACACCTTAAAGAATTATGTATTGCCATGGTTCTCAGGTGCTCTTTGTGTGCCAGATGCATCAGAACCACCAAGGGAGCTTTGTACAATTCCACTAGAAATTCTAGTGCCATAAGTCTGGGACAGGCCCCAGATAATTTTTGAAAGTTCCCTAGTTAATTCCAATATTTGGTAACTCTTAGATGCATATGCTACAGTGAAGTGGAGTTAAAGCTTAGATCATTCTCTCCTTGATGTTACTATAGTACATCTTTCAAAAGTCAAAATATCAATATTGAAGAAAGAATACTAGTAAATGGTATGTCTATATTTGAAGGATTGACTTCAAAGGTAGTTGTTTAGTCACTAGGTCGTATTGACTCTTCATGGGCTGCAGCACGCCAGGCTTTCCTGTCCTTCACTAGCTCCTGGAGTTTGTTCAAATTCATATTCTTAGATTCAGTGATGCCATCCAACCATCTCATTCCCCTTTGCCCTTTTCTCCCCCTGCGCTCAATCTTTCCCAGCATCAAGGTCTTTTCCAAAGAGTTGGCTCTTTGCATCAGATGACCAAAGTATTGGAGTTCAGGTTTAGCATCAGTTCTTTCAGTGAACATTCAGGGTTGATTTCCTTTAGGATTAACTGGTTTGATCTCCTTGCTGTTAAAAGGACTCTCAATAGTCTTCTCCAGCACCATGGTTGGAGAACATCAACTCTTTGGCACTCAACATTCTTTATGGGCCAACTCTCACGTCCTTACCTGACTGGAGAAACCATAGGTTTGGCTATATGGACCTTTATTGGGCAAAGTGATATCTCTGCTTTTTAATACACTGCCTAGGTTTGTTACAGCTTTTCTTCCCAGGAGCAAGTGTCTTTTAATTTCATGGCTGTAGTCACTGTCTGCAGTGATTTTGGATCCCAAGAAAATAAAATCTGCCACTGTTTCAATTTTCCTCGTCTGTTTGCCATGAAGTGCTGGGACCAGCTGCTATAATCTTAGTTTTCTGAATGCTGAGTTTTAAGCCAGATTTTTCACTCTCCTCTATCACTTTCATCAAGAGGCTTTTTAGTTCTTCTACTTTCTTCCATTAGAGTGGTATCATCTGCATATCTGAGGTTATTAATATTTCTCCCAGCAATCTTGATTCCAGCCTATGCTTCATCCAGCCCAGCATTTTGTATGATGTACTCTGCATGTAAGTTAAACAAATAGGGTGACAATATACAACCTTGATGTACTCCTTTCCCAGTTTTGAGCTAGTCTGTTGTTCCTTGTCCGCTGGTTTTCACTGTTGCTTCTTGACCTGCATACAGGTTTCCCAGGAGGCACGTAAGGTGGTCTGGTATTCGCATCTTTTAGAGTTTTCCACAGTTTCTTGTGATCCACACAGTCAAAGGTTTTAGTGTAATCAAGCAGAAGTAGATGTTTTTCTGGAGTTGAAATCCCCATGTTTTCTCTGTGATCCAGCAGATGTTGGCAATTTGATCTCTGGTTCCTCTGCCTTTTCTAAATCCAGCTTGAATATCTGGAATTTCTCCACATACTGTTGAAGCCTGGCTTGAAGGATTTTGAGCATTACTTTGTTAGCATGTGAAATGAGTGCATTTGCACAGTAGTTTGAACATCCTTTGGCATTGCCTTTCTTTGGGATTGGAATGAAAACTGACCTTTTCCGGTCCTGTGGCCACTGCTGAGTTTTCCAAATTTGCTAGCATATTGAGTGCAGCACTTTCACAGTACCATCTTTAGGATCACATCCACTCACTTTGTCCATAGTAATGTAGTCTTAATTTTGAGTCAAAGAATGATATTAATGATAATAATAAACAACAGTAGCAACAAAACAATAAACACTTCCGTAGCACTAGCTATGTGCCAAGTCCTGCTCCAGGCGCTAAAGTATACTGAACTGACCACTTACTCTTCATGACAACTGTTGAGGTAGTTACCTTATTATTGCTGTTTTATAAAGGAATGGTACATGCCTTGTCCAAGATCACTCAGTTAGTAGGTGTGGGAGCTAGGATTCAAAACAAAGCCTTTAGCCTTAAGAAGGTATGTTCCATCTACTGTATTTCATTTTTTTCATGATTCTATTTTGCTATGGAATGCATATATGTGATAGTAAATAGAAGAGTAAGTTATTTAAAACCATGGACTTAGAGTCAGTCTCTGTATGGTACTGGCTGAATAATCACTTAGGTGAAATATTTACCTCCTTTGGGCCTTGGTTTCCTCATCTAAAATAATAATAATAATAGTAAATGAATTGGAAAATATATTCCTAGGACTTCCCTGGTGGTACAGTGGTTGAGTCTTCCAATGCAGGGGGTGCACGTTTGATTCCTGATCAGGGAACTAAAATCCTCCTTGCCGTGTGGTTCAGTCAAAAAGAAAAAATAAAAGCATGTAAATAAAGAAATTCCTTGTAACATGTTGCAAGATTAAGAAATGTTTACAAAATGTTGGACATATGCATTTTACATAATAAACACCCAGTAATTGGCAGATGTTGTTATCATCATATCATTGTGTTGTAATTTTTGAGGCATTAAATATTCAAGAAGCTTGAATGAAAAAAATATGGCAAACCTGGCTGTCTGGATTATATTGGCAGGTTAGATTTTAGCAAATATAGGGTTACATGGCTAATTTAGCAAAGATTCTCAAGTGAGACAACAGAAGTCCTTAGAGATATGCAGAGATAATCTTGATGGGCCAATTTAAAACTTCAGTAATTTTTAATATTCTTATGGTTTGAATAGTCTTCCTAGATGATGTGTCATGAAGTCTAAGACCACAGATTCAAACATCAAGGGCACTGGTGGTCCATCCTGGGGACTCTGTTGTGGGAGAGCATCAAAAGGCCCTAGAAGAATTCAACAAGGTTGCACTACCCCAAGAAGATTTTGGTGACAAATGATGAAAACACACAAGGAATAGAGGACATAACTGAGGACTATATAGCCTTTGAGTGGTTCTTAGTGATAAGTTGAGTAAATCTTCTTGATCCTGAGCAGTAAGAAGGAAGAAAAGCCACCAGGGCATGACATCTTCCTTACAAGTAGTTGTTTTTTCATAGCTGATACAACTCAGAAATTGTGCAGAGCATCGTCACTCCAGTACCTATGGAAAGGCTTACTGTCCTTATGAATTTCCTTTGCTTCCACCCATGTACCTTCATAATTCTACTTCTTGCTCTTGTTACTCCCAGGGTTGTTTATTAAAGCAGTATATAATATTCCTCTCGTTTGGACTTTGCAATTGCTTTCCAGCTATCCTTTCTTACTTTTCAGTATATATTACTATGTCTACAGCTCCATTTGTTTCTTTACTATTATGTTCCCAAACCTCTTTGACTGCAGTTGCCTACTGAATAATTAATATCTAGGTTGCCAATCCATGCCTTTGCTTGTATCCCAAAGTTTCTATACATGTATACTATGTTTCAGTCAAGTTGGACTGTTTATTGTACCCCTAACACTTTTCACTCTTAGCTTTATCTTGTGGTTTTACTCCCGAACCTAAGGCATTCTTTTAAAATGATGGTCATCTCTTGAGGTACGGTTAAGAGAAGAGTTGTTTTCTTGGAGTCTTCCATACTTTTTCAGGAAGAAACTATTACTCCTTTGTGCTGTGCTTAGTTGCTTAGTTGTGTCTGACTCTTTGTGACCCTATGGTCTGATTCTCCAGGCAAGAACACTGGAGTAGGTTGTCATGCCCACCTCCAGGGGATCTTCCCAACCCAGAGATTGAACCCAGGTCTTTCTTCCACATTGCGGGCAGATTCTTTACCAGCTGAGCCACCAGGGAAGCCCAAGAATACTGGGGTGGGTACCCTATCCCTTCTCCAGGGGATCTTGACCCAGGGTATTCTTGACCCAGGAATCGAACCAGGGTCTCCTGCATTGCAGGTGGGTTCTTTACCAGCCAAGCTATGAGGGAACGTTCCAAATTTGTCTCACTTCCTCTGCTGTATTACATGTTCCTAAAAGTAGGTGAAAAATGATTGAAGCAGACATCTTTGAATCTTCTTGGATAACACTGACATAATGCTTTGTATATAGGCACTCAATAAATAATAAATGAATAGATTCATGTAAGAGACATTTAGTAAGTTTTTGTGAAAAAGCAGTGTGTACTGAAACTTTATATCATTTTGAATAATTTCATGAATTCATCCAAAAAGTACATAGTTTGTGTTAGAGTAACTTTTTAACACTTTGAGACTTATGAGCTTTTTCATATAGGAAGTGGGAAATCCACACATTTTTTAATGTAGAATGTTCATGAAATTATGATATCAATTATCTTTACAGTAGCTTACTGTATAATACAAAGGATCTTTTCTTACAGTTTGATCCTGTATCCTAAGTTCTAAACTAAATATATGTTACTAAATTATTATCAGCGAAAACAGGAAAACTCTGTCTGCTAAATTATACTTATAGCTGTTTTTCTTGTCTTTTAAAAATACATGGACAAGTATTTCAAGCACATAAATATTTTCGGCAAACTAGGGAAGAATTTACTTTGTCTTTGATGTTTATGTCTTTAATTGATTTAAATGTTAAACATATGTTAAATATCAAGACTATTGGATTAGTTATCTTTCACTATAATGCTGCCTAAGGTTTCACTATAATCTTTCACTATAAAACTTATTGGCTTAAAAAAATCTATTTTATTTGTTCTCCATCCTGTTGATCAGCATGTTGACTTAGGACCAGCTGGACAGTTCTTCTGCCGGGTTTTCCTACATCATCTGGCACTCACTTGGACTTAGAAGGTCCAAGATGTCCACACTCACACATGAGGAGGTTGATGCTGGTCTCAGTTTGTTCTCTTTCTCCATGTAGTCTTTTATCATTAAGGGTCTTCTCACTGGCAGCATTGTATTCTAAGATAGCTAATATGGAAGATGGAGACTGCTTAAAGTCAAAAGACATCACTTCTACTACATACTGTTCCTCAGAGCAGATTTTAAGTTTAGAGCAGATGTCTGGGTGGAGAAATGGATTTTTCCTTTTGATGAGAGGAACAGTAAAGTCACGTCGAGAAGGAGCATGTACACAGACATGGAAGGATCTGTTAGGCCCATCTTTGCAGACAATATATATTGCAAGTTTTATGAACTTCAGAGTGCTGTGGGTTAATCCTCAGTTGTCTTTTGTTTCCCCTGAAAAAGTCCATGAAAAACTGGTTGTTTGTAAAGTTTTTTGCTCTGTGATGACTATACTGCCCTTGGCTTAAATATATTTTGTTGGGGAGATTTAAAAATAAGACCTCTGTTCTGCCTCCCCCCTCCCCCCATGCCCTGCAAAGAATCTTGTTCAATTCATCTGGAGTGGGCCTAGTCATTAGCATTTTTAAAAAGCTTTCTGTATTGTTCTAATAATGTGTAGCCAGGGTTTTGAACCATTACACTAGACAGTGTCTCTTTGTACTACTGATTGTCTGAATTTTAAAAAGTAGGCAGTGCCTATCTTATATCAGAAATTATGTGATTGACAGAGCAGTTTGTTGCCTTATTGATTTTCAAATTATCCCTCTTATTTAAAGCAAAATGAAGTACTAACAATAAGAATTAAAACAGCCAGTGCAAATAATTTTTAAAGGGAACCGTAAAAAATAATGTCTTTAAATAAAAGACATTCAAAAATTAAAATAATGAGAAAGTAATAATACTTATTGTTGAGAAGAATAATAGTTATAAGTGACACAGTGGGCCAAATTTTGCCTACGGGCCCTTGTACACACTCTCCGCTAATAACTGATAAGGGAATCACGTTCATGCTTCTGAGAAGAGACTAGACCGATGGATATGGGGTGATATGCACCAAAACTCTGTGCAGGAAAATGGATTGTGTTGATGGCTGAAGGAGTGAGTTCAGCAATTCTGAAGAGTGCAGAGTCACAGAATGTTAGAACTGAAAAGGCCCACAGAAATGATCTAGTTTACCACTCTATCTGGTTCTTTTTCACCACATTAGAATTGAGACTCACTGTCCTAAACAATCGCTTTGCATTCCAAATGAATGCTCTGAACCATTTCAGAAAACCTGTTTTTCTGCTTGGCCTGCAGTTGAGGGGAGGTAGCATAGCACACTGGAGAGAGAACCAGAAGTCCCAACAGGTTAAAATTTGAATCCTGCCTCCACTGACAGTGTAGCTCTGTAGTCTTGGCTGGTTAGTTCACCTGAGGCTTGGTTTCCTCTATGTGTTTAGTGCCTCATCCACAAAAAGTAAGATTTATGTGGATATATGTGACTGACATCTTTTCTTCTCCATTTGTCATTCAGTTAGTAACGAAGTTTTTCCTTTTAATTAAAGGTTAATAGTATGATCTGTGGCTTTCAAAGTCATGGTCTTAACTGGCTGGGCTTTCTGGATAACAGTTACCCTTTCTTATTTTACTTTAATTCTGAGAATATATTTGTTTAAGATATTTATTTTAAATGCTGTCTCATAATGTTAAATGAAAAACCAAACAGGCTACACATGTATGTTTACAGATAATTTAATTGCAACCATGAAAAAAATTGAAAGGAAACTTACCAAGTTTTACAGAGATTTCCTTCTTCTTCCAAATATCTAAAATAATTGTGATTTATTTTCATAGTGGTGTTGAATCTACCTGCAATTCTAAAGTTTTCTAAGCCAACCAACCCCAGTGTTGACTTCTTACTCCTTTTCCTGAATTTTCTATCTAAATTTATAGTGCAAACATGCTAAGTCACTCAAGTCATGTCCAGCGCTTTGCGACCCCATGGATTACAGCCCGCCATACTTCTCCAGGGGAGAATACTGGAGTGCATTGCCATGCCCTCCTCAAGGGGATCTTCCCAACCCAGGGATGGAACTCATACCTCTTACATCTCCTACTTTGGCAGATGGGTTCTTTACCACTAGCATCACCTGGGAAGTCACCAAATTTATAGTATCATATAAATAATTGTCAAAGTTAGAACATGGAAGTCTATTTTCTCTACTACTCATGTGATTACACTTTTAAATTTGATGTTTTCTACTTTTAAACTGTACCTTGTCTTCTGCACCCACTGTTCAAGGCTTTTGTTCAAACCCTTATTATCTTATTCATTGTTGCTGTTGTTTTGTCACCAAGTAATGTCTGACTCATTTGCAACCCCATGAACTATAGTCATCCTCTGTCCATGGGATTTCCCAGGCAAGAATACTGACATGAGTTGCCATTTCCTTCTCCAGTCTTATTCTTGATTTACATCTAAAACATACCTGGTCACCATAGTCTTTTACTTAAAAATCTGTGAATCTCTAGGATAATGTATAAACCCTAGCAGAACACTTGCTGTTCTTCAGTCACTCAGTCATGTCCAACTCTTTGCAACACCACTGACTGCAACACATCAGGCTTCCCTCTCCTTCACCATTTCTAGAGCTTGTTCAAGCTCATGTCCATTGAGTCGGTGATGCTATCCAACCATCTCATCCTCTGTTGTCCCCTTCTCCTCCTGCCTTCAATCTCTCCTAGCATCAGGGTCTTCTGTGAAGAGTCAGCTCTTCGCATCAGGTCGCCAAAGTACTAGAGCTTCATCCTCAGTCTTTCCAATGAATATTCAGGACTTATTTCCTTTAGGATTGACTGGTTTGATCTCCTTGCAATCCAAGGGACTCTCAGGAGTCTTCTCCAACACCACAGTTCAAAAGTATCAACTTGCTCCTGTCCAAGACATCTATTGAGACTTTCAGTCTGTGATTCATTAGATAATACAAACACTTAACTTCATTGAAAGGTCCTTGAAACTACTAGTCCTGACCAAAATGTCCATGGAGACATTTGGTCCATTTCTTAAATAATATAAACACTTCATTAAAATTGTATTTATGAAAAACAAATTGTATTTGTTATTTTTATTGTGTTTCATGATGAATTTTCGATTTTCGATTTATTCTTGTTCTTCCCCATCATGAAGTTTGGCAAAATTGCTCTTAAGTTGTTGAACAATTACTCTCAAGTATACTGTATATCTGGAGAAGGCAATGGCACCCCACTCCAGTACTCTCGCCTAGAAAATCCCATGGACAGAGGAGCCTGGTAGGCTGCAGTCCGTGGGGTCTCTAAGAGTCAGACACGACTGAGCGACTTCACTTTCACTTTTTCTTTCCTGGATTGGAGAAGGAAATGGCAACCCACTCCAGTGTTCTTGCCTGGAGAATC
This sequence comes from Antilocapra americana, assembly GCA_007570785.1. NCBI lineage: Eukaryota > Metazoa > Chordata > Mammalia > Artiodactyla > Antilocapridae > Antilocapra > Antilocapra americana. The sequence continues at coordinate 226,026 of ML661338.1, read as the reverse complement.
CCAGGGACAGGGGAGCCTGGTGGGCTGCCATCTGTGGGGTCGCACAGAGTCAGACACGACTGAAGCGACTCAGCAGCAGCAGCATACTGTATATGAACTTGATTATTGGCTTTATGTTAATTAAATCTCTTAACAATTTCATTGTTACAAATTTGTCAGTATTATCATAAAGTTGCTAGCTATAGTTGAATGTGACCAGCAAGAACCTGAGTGATTATTTGTTTATTGCTTCACTGTTGTCTATTAATACTTCAGTAAATCTCCAAGTTCAAGGATGATGCTCTATCATCAGTTTGTGAAAGTTGCTTTGCCAACCTTTCACTGTGTTGTTCATCCTGTAATTGCTCTTTGGTACAAATGTATAAAGATTCCAAGTTTCTGATGGAAATCTTGGGGCTTATGGTTTTCTTTGCCTCTGCCAAACCTTCCTTGGATATACACTTTCTCAACATAATCCACTAAGTCATCTAAATTTTCCTCTGTTTTCTCCATAATATACTCAAAAATTTCATTTCTGTCTTGTACAAATGGAAGCCCAAACAACATGGATTCACACTTACAGGTATAAATTTCCATTGTCATATACTCAGCTTGTTAGTCCCAAAGAAAATATTTGATTACAGTGATTGTGAAAAGTGAAACAAACGTTCTTTTACTTGTGTGTTGGATAGAAGTAGTTGAATTACATTCATGTGTATAATCTTAGAATTCCACTATGCATAATGAATGATTAGCACTGAGATTTCTTTTCCACACAAATGCACATTCTTTGTCACGTAGATCGGCAGTCTGTGTCTCCTCACCGTTGTTTTGTTAGCGTATAAATCATTGATAGAAGATAGTACATTACTACACTGTGCGTAGTAAATAGCTCCAGTGAACTGTGCTGGTGCCCTCTTGAGGAGCTGTCACTGACTCAGGTTTCAGCTCTATGAATCATTTTTCCAAGAAGTTTGGGGCTTCACTGGTAGCTCAGATGGAATCTGCCTGAAATGCAGAAGACCTGGGTTCAATCCCTGGGTTGGGAAGATCCCCTGGAGAAGGAAATGGCAACCCACTCTAGTGTTCTTGATGGTAGAATTCCATGGACTGAGGAGCCTGGCAGGCCACAGCCCATGGAATTGCAAAGAGTCAAGACATGACTGAGCGACTAAAACACTCGGGAAGAAGAAAAAGCAGCATCTAATATGCCAGGGAACTTGGTCAGATAGCAGTGTGAGGGGAACAGACCATGGCCCTAGTTACAATTTAACTACATATAAGAGCTCAGCCTGTTGATTTAAGGGATTTGTTTGTTCACTATAGTCGTGAATCAGTATTTCTCTGATTTAGGGTGTGAAGGTATTCTTACATTCTCCACATATGAGAGTAGCAAAAATAAAAGGAAGAGTTCATTTATTCCTTGAGGATACATGGTTACAGTCAGAATTTTTTTCAGAGCTCTCTAAACTCTTCGACCCAAATGATAGGTTTCTTGACTAAATTGATATAAATTGATTTCTTGACTCACTAATGGGTTGAAATCTGCTGTTTGAAAAACAGTGCTTTGAAGTTCTCTGATAAATTGTGATTGTGGCTTTTCCTTTTGGGTCCTACGTCTTATACCTCTTTTCAAAATGAGCCAGGCCAGTCATTTTGTGAGTATTAAGTCATTTGATTTTCCTGCCGCTGTTGCTGCTCAAAATTGTACAGCAGCACTTCTCAGTAGACTCACTGCAAAGAAAAGTAGGTTCAAGTTCAAAGAAAAATAGTTCAAATTCAATAGATTAGTTGAGCAAGCTCCTGCCGTGTGCCAGGCGCTATACTGGGCGCTGAAGATGTGTGCATGAATTAAGCATGATGTTTTTCTTCTGGGGAACCTAGGTTACTGAAGAGGAAAAGATGGAAATAAAGTGTAATGATGGGCCTCTTATGAGGTGCACAAGGAGTACAAAGGATGAAGTAGTCAGTTTTCCCTGAGAAAGACTGAAAATGTTTCGGAGGGAACATGCTTGAGCTGAGTCTGGAAAATGAGTAAATGGTAAGTTATCTTTAAAGATGCAAGGTTTTTGCTGACTAAAGAGGGTGGCAAAGAACAGTCCAGGCAGTGAGAGTAATGTGAAGAAAAATGCAAAGGCACGAATTAGCCCGGTTCTTTCTCTGGTCCTCACTTTTGTTCACTATGAGAAGACAAAAGACCGGTAGCCGATGGGGATGAGCTTAATGACAGACTTAACAGGCTTTGCTGGTGGGACCATTTGGCAGCAGAGAAGCACTCACTGATAACAGGTTTAAATTTTAGGAAGATATTCTTTTGGGCACATTGTGGAGATTGAGACAGATTGTTTGGAATCCAGAATATCAAAAAGTATACTGTCAAATAATCTGATGAGGGCTTTAAATAAGGAAATATTTGAAAGGACTGAGAGAAACAATGGTAGAGGAACTAAACCAAGGTCGAATTTGAGGAATAAAGTTATTAATGTTTCAAACTTGAGTTAGCCAAAAATATATTAATTGAATATTCTAGAAACTGAAAATTGATCATCCTTAGCAGTCCACTGAAGCACCATATTACCAAGAAAATTGTCTCAGCCCCAGATTAGTATAATTTTGACTGAGTCTGATATTATTAATTAATAATATGTTTATATCTTCTGATTTGTTCTTAGAAAGATCTGAGGAATACAAATATATATATATCAGAATATATTTTTAAGTAAGGAAATATGAGGAAGGGTAAGCAAGGATAGCTGAAATAAGATGAAGCTTTGGGAAAGGTTGGTACACAAACTTTAAATAGCCATTACAAAGAGAAATGACTTAGATACACACTTCACAGTACCCATGAAATAAAAGTCAACTGCTTAGGGAACTCATATTTTTGGTACTGCTGAGAAGTCATCTCTCTTAAGTCCATCATTTAAAAAAAGGATATTTGAAGTGGTTAACCATGTTATTAGTAGCTTTCTTTGTAGTAAGTAGAAAAATAAATTTTGGAGTGCTATTTTCATAATGAGCCTTAATGTAAGTCCAAATCTGCAAGGAACCAAAAGTGTCATCAAAGTATATAACTCTTGCCCATTTATCCATGAGTGTTTGAGTAACTATGTTATATCAGGTAGTGCTGTGTGCTAAACGCTGAGAATGCAATAGAGAGCAAATCAGGCATGTGCCTGTTGCCCTCAGTGGAGCATGGGCTCTGTTAGCAGAAATATTGTATTTGTAGAGAATATTAATTTTGTATTGTATAGTGTAGAGAACAGTATTGTAAGGGCAGTATGGGGTTCCTGAGTACTTACAGCCATGGAGTGTAGGGGCCTCAGATTTAGACCCTGAGGAAGTGTTGCTGTGGTTAAAGCTGTTTTCTTTACCAGTGCAGAAATAGTGCTCCAAGTACAGAGTGTCAGGCACTTCAAGGTTATGTTCTCTTGCTAATATTCTAGTCACCAGTTATGGACAAGTCCTTGGGTTTTAACTGTGAACCAAACTGGAGATAGGGTCCCAGTATAATAATTAGATTAATTTAAAATATGAAGAATAATGTTGGCAACATTTGATTGCATCATCTCATTTTTAAGGTACTTTTAAATGTCTTAATTTGTTCTCTGAATACAGTATGTATATGTCCTTAATCCTGATGTAAGAATGATGCACTCTTGTTAAACAGCATATAGCCAGGCATGTCTCGAAGACAGTAAATGAGGACAGGCAACAGGAGGCATCGCAAATGGTTAGTTATTAATATATAGTGTCTACCTCGCCACACATTCTGTGTTGATTTACTCTTCCTGCTTTTCTTCTTAATGACACTTTCTCCTCCCTTTCCTACAGCAGTTAATGTTTATATCTCCCATCAGTATGCCTTAAGAATCTACACATACCTTTTCTCTCTTGGACTATTTTTCCTATATTTATATAATTATTCACTTGTCTATTTCTCTATATTTTGGTACAAAGTTAACTGTTTAGTCTTTATTATAGAAAAAATGAAACCTTATTGTAAAAAGAATACAGAAAGCAAAAGGACAAATGAAATCAACTGTGATCCCATCAATAGTGACTGCTATTAACCAAATTTCCTGTCATTCTATATTTTGTACATTTCCTGTTGCTCCTTTTTACAAAACGAAGTCAAATTGTATGCATTATTTTAAAACTGCTCTTATCTCAGTAATTATATTATGATCTCTTTCCATGTTAGTATATATGCTTCTGTGATGTTTTAAGTAGCCAGATGGTATTAAAATGAATTAAAGTATATTGTTGGGCAGTTGAACATGTTTAAATGACATACCTAAAGTTATTGTGTGTATCTAGACATAAAATGATTCATCAAGTGATATGCAGAATTTGAAGGCTGTTGTTGATACTTATTGCTAAATTGCCTTGGAAAGATTGTTATATGTGGTCTAACTGCATGAAGTATCTTTATATGCTATGGATTATGAAAACATTTTAAGTCTTCCCACATGGTGAAGCAATGATATTATGAGATAATATTAGAAAGTAAAGGTAATAGGGTTAAAGGATCAAAAGTCATTAAAATGGCATTGCAGAAATCAGTAGTGGCCTTGGCAGTATAAACAATGTGTGACATAAGCTTATTTATAAAGTTTCTATTCTATAAATAGAATAAATGATATTTCTGATTTTATAGTATTCTCCCTTTACCCCCATTTAAATATGAAAGAACTGATATACAGAGAGGTTAAAAACATGCCCAGTATTCTGCTGTTGGTACATAGCAAAGCTGTGGTTCCAGACCAGATTGGTCCAATTTCAGGGCTGTGTCTTTTCCTGAGAAAAGTGCAGGATGACGGCCTCGCCATGCTGTTGAGGTGATTAAATGATACATGCCTCATGTAGTCGAGGCCTTCAGTAGTTACTGCTCCTATTGAAAGGAAAGTAAAAATAAGAAGTTTAGTAAACCCTCCAGAGTTGAGAGGCATGTAGAATACTGGGAATTGAGATCGAAAGATAAGATATTATCAGTTCTCTTTTTTTTCTTCTTATACATTCCATCTCCAAGTAACATTAGACAGTATAAACTGCTATTCCAGCCTTTGCATCTGGACAGATTGATTCTTAATTTTATCATTTTCAATGATTTAGAAGACTTTGTAAATACATTGGATCTGATTTACTAGACCTAAAGGGGAAAATTCACAGATCTCTCTGAGTCAATTTGCACAAAAATCTCACTAGCTCAGCTAGTATAGAATCTGCCTGCAATGCAGGAGACCCAAGTTCAATTCGAGTTGGGAAGATGGCCTAGAGAATGGATAGGCTACCCACTCCAGAATTATTGGGCTTCCATGGTGGCTTAGATGGTAAAGAATCCGCCTGCCATGCAGTGGGTCTGTGTTCGATCCCTGGCTTGGGAAGATACCCTGGAGGAGGGCACGTATTCTTCTGTTTTTGCATACATGTTTTCTCCATTATTCTTGCCTGGAGAATCCCCATGGACAGAGGAACCTGGTGGGCTTAAGTCCATGGGGTTGCAAAGAGTCGGACACAATTGAGTGACTAAGCACAGCACACACATCACTAAAAGAATATGGAAGAATCCCTGAAAAAGCAAAAGCAGTTCTCGTGTAATTGGTGTTAGGTTCTTTTTGCACCAAAATATTAGTAATATATTTAAATGGAAACAATGGTGATGATAACTGTTAACACCTACTGAGCACTTCTGTGCCAGGCGCTGCTCTGAGTTTTTATATATACAAAATATTTAAAGGAGTGATAAAGAATCTGCCTGCCAGTGCAGGAGACCCGGGTTGGGTCCCTGAGTCGGGAAGATCCCCAGAGGAGGCAATGGCAACTGCTCCAGTATTCTTGCCTGAAAAATTCCATGGACAGAGGAACATAGTGGGCTACAGTCCATGGGGCCCCAAAGAGTTTGACACGGCTGAACACACAAGCACTAGGGCCTTTGGATCAGTCAGTCAGTTCAGTTTCTCAGTCGTATCCAAGTCTGCAACCCCATGGATGGCAGCACGCCAGGCTTCCCTGTTCATCACCAACTCCCGGAGCTTCTCAAACTCATATCCATTGAGTCAGTGATGCCACCCAACCATCTCATCCTCTGTCATCCGCTTCTCCTCCTGCCTTCAATTTTTCCCAGCATCAGGGTCTTTTCCAGTGAGTCAGCTCTTCGCATCAGGTGGTCAAAGTATTGGAGCTTCAGCTTCAGCATCAGGATTGATTTCCTTTAGGATGGACTGGCTTGATCTCCTTGCAGTCCAAGGAACTGTTAAGAGTCTTCCCCAACATCACAGCTCAAAAGCATCAACTCTTAAGTGCTCAGCTTTCTTTATGGTTCAACTCTCACATCCATGCATGACCACTGGAAAAACCATAGCTTTGACTAGATGGACCTTTGTCAGCTACATAATCTCTTCTTTTTAATATGCTGTCTAGGTTTGTCATAGCTTTTCTTCCAAGGAGTAAGTGTCTAATTTCATGGCTACAGTCACCATCTGCAGTGATTTTGGAGCCCAAGAAAAGAAAGTCTGTGACTGTTTGCATTTTTTCCCCATCTGTTTGTCATGAAGTGATGGGAACAGATGCCATGGTCTCAGTTTTCTGAATGTTGAGCTTTAAGTCAGCTTTTTCACTCTCCTCTTTCATTTTCACGAAGAGGCTCTTTAGTTCTTCTTCACTTTCTGCCATAAGGGTGGTGGTGTCTGAATACCTGAGGTTATTGATATTTCTTCCTGCAATCTTGATTCCAGCTTGTGCTTCATCCATTCCAGCATTTCTCATGATATACTCTGTGTATAAGTTAAATAAGCAGGGTGACAATATACAGTCTTGATATACTCCTTTCCCAAATTTGGAACCAGTCCATTATTCCATGTCCAGTTCTGACTGTTGCTTCTTGACCTGCATACAGATTTCCCAGGAGGCAGGTCAGGTGGTCTGGTATTCCCATCTCTTGAATTTTCCACAGTTTATTGTGATCCACACAGTCAAAAGCTTTGGCATAGTCAATAAAGCAGAAGTTGATATTTTTCTGGAACTCTCTTGCTTTTTTGATGATCCAACAGATGTTGACAACTTGATCTCTGTTTCCTCTGCCTTTTCTAAATCCAGCTTGAACATCTGGAAGTTCTCAGTTCATGTACTGTTGAAGCCTGGCTTGGAGAATTTTGAGCTTTACTTTGCTAGCAAGTGAGATAAGTGAAATTGTACAGTAATTTGAACATTCTTTGGCATTGCCTTTCTTTGGGACTGGCTCATATATTATTGGTAATAGACACTGGAAACTACAATGAATCAGGGTTGCTCATTCATAAAACTCAGTGTTTGGCCTTCAGGAAAGGACTTGATAACTCCCTCTAGTTCATTCTCAACAGATTGGAGCTACACGTTTTTCAATATATTCTTTTTTTTTTCCTAACAATTCATTTATTCGACAGCTGTCTATTAATTTACCTAAATATTCTAAGTTTACATTTTTGGCTCTTTATGGTTCCACATGCTTTATACCGTCTAAGCACATTAATCAGTTCAGGCCCCCATTTATGTTTGCTTTTGAGGAGTGATCTTTGCTTCTAATTTTTAGGAGTCAGGATAAAATAATAATGTTAAGCATGGGCTCTGGACACAGATTGTGGGTTTTGTTCCTGGCTATATTCCATTATTTAAATAACTTTAAATACGTTTAAAATCTCCGTGCCTTAATTTCTTTGCTAAAATGGGGCTAATAATACTACCTACCATATATGGTGGCTTATGAGGATTTAATGAGCTAGTAAATATAAAGTACAAAGAAATAAGTTAGCTACAGTGACAGTAAGCAATCGATATAATAAATATAATAATAGATAACCAATATTGATGTCTTAATGAAAAGTAACTTGCAATATTTGTATCTTTAAGACTTTTTAGTTTTCAAGTATATAGTAGCCTTAATTGTCTGAGAGAAAGCATTAGTAAGGAATCTACCCTTAACCCATATCTTTACACTTTGATGTACATTTGAGGGATTCTAACCAGTACAAAAACTGTTAAGGGAAGATGTGCCTCCTCTTCCTCTATATGAAAAAAATAAAATTATTTGGCGGAGCTATTTATTAAAATAATAAAACCTCCTATTCAAATTTAAATTTTCAACCTATGTGTGTTTGCTCTATACTATGTTTTGAAGTTTAAACATAAAATGTAAACTTAATTTTTGTCTTTATAGAATATACGTAAAAAGTTTTGTTTTTGTTTTATCAAAACAAACTGAAGTATCACTTAGCTTTTTTCCCTTGTCCACAGATGAACTCCTGGTCTGAGCTACTGTAGGAAGATGTCATTTATTATTTGGTGGCATCTTTTACTGGAACTCCTTGAAGGCAGTGACTCTTCAGTTATATTTTTACCTAGCCCCTGTTAGGAGCTAAATAAATATCTTTTAAGTAGATCTGTTGAAGGGAAAAAATACTTGAAAGATATTTAAGGGTCACTTTTGAGAAAAAGTAAAGTACATTATTACTTTTAAGGCTTAAAATGTATATAGTACAGGATACAACATGCATCACTACTAAAGAAATCTAACAACTTGATTGGTAGATGTATTTTTATAGTTGTTGCATGTGTCCTGAATGAGGTATCTGAATAAAGACCAAAATAAGTAAAATTCAACTTAATTTATATCCTTTTCTGGGGTAAAAACTGTATCTCTATAAAACTCAATATACAGGAATAATTGAAAGGGAATTTTCTTTTAAACATTAAATCTTCATTTTTCTTTTACAATATTGACTTCCTGTAACCTTCCTATATGTCTTATATTCAAAATCTTTAGAAGAACAGTCAGTTCCTTATTCAATCTCTATATATATATTCAACTTTTAAAAATTTGATGTTTTAGAGTATTTCCTGCATCGTTAAATATTCCCCTTCATAATTAAATATCATATGTGAATATGTTAAATATGTTTTCAGCCATATCTCACTATTGAAAACTTAGATTGTCCCCGTTTTGGTTATTATATATTGGCATCCTTAAATCTAAATCTTTTTGTTCTGAGTATCTTGTCCACTTTGCTTAAGGTAAATTCCTAGGTTCAGGATTGTTAGGATCCTAGTTTAGTACATATTACCAAATTATATCCTCAAATGATTAAACCAGTTTATTCTCTTATCAGGAATTTATGAATAGTCATTATGCTGCATGTTTAAAATTACTGAGTAGCTGTGTGCAGAGTTATGCCTTAACTGCCGTTTGACCACTTCAGGGTGTTTTTGTTGTGATTTAGACCCTTCTATGTACCCGTTATCTCTAAAGGTCCTGAAGCTAATATGCTGACCCAGGAGTCAAAGCAGAAATGTGGTGATAACATCTTCTTAGACCTGGCATCAGCAAGAGATCAGTTAAATCATTTAAAAAAGAAAGAAACAGCCAACTCTACTATCAGTCAGATTCTGTTTTAAGCATTTTACATGTATTAGCATATATTAGTTCTTATAGCTGCCCTGTAAAGTTTGTACTGTTATTATGCCTTCTTTCTAGATGAGAAAAGTGATTCATATATAAAGGGATTGAGTAGCTTACTTAAGATCTGAATTTGGGAAATATAATTCTAAAACCAATGTATTTGTGTTCTAGAAAAATGTATTTATTCACTTGCTTTTATTAAAGTAACTTTATTTAAAGCAAAATAAAACATTCAGTTAAGGGAAGAAAACAAACTGTTTTCTTATGTCTGCATATATATTAGGGGAATAATTTTGCCCGTACTACTCTCTAGCATTTTTTCTTATCCACAGTATTCTGTAAACATTTTCCCATGTCATTAGCTATAGAGCTATATCAATATTTTACTGGCTACCTAGTATTTTACTTTATGGATGAAATAAAATAGTATATTTTATGGACATACCATAATTTATTTAGCCAACCCCCAACTCTGGTCACTTTGATAACAAGCACAGACTTTCTGGCTGACATAACTTAATTGCATACATATACCCCCAGTCTTGTCATTTCCTCGCCTTAAACTCCCACGTGTTGTTTAACGTCCATCCTTGCTCCTCTCCAGTCGCTGTATTTGTCCCCTGAGAGACTGTCAGTTCTTTTAGGTGGGCGTCTCTGGTTTACATCTCCAGCTAGGCCGATCGGATCTCCTCAGTAAGAGACTTCAAAGTTCTTAATATTCAAATTTGTCTTTTTTTCCCCCAGTCTCAAATATCAGTTGAAATTTTTATAATTTTGAAGAGTAGCTTTATAACGGTGATTGATGCTTTGTGGGTATTTTGTTTGTTTGCTTTTAGTTTTGGGAAATTTACCATTGCTTTTCCTACCAGTTAAATATAACAAAATTTTTTAAAGAAATAATTAGGGTATTATCTTGACTCATGTAATATAGGTATCCCAGATGCCTTTGCAAATAGTATATTTTAGGACTGCTTACTCAAAGCCAGATCCTTGGACAGGTACTATCAGCATCATCTGAGAACTAGTTAGAAATATACTATCCTGGGCCCCTCTCTACTTACTGAATCAGAATCTGCATTTTGGTAAGCTCCCCAGGTAATTCATGTGTTCTTTAATGTTTCAGAATCATTGCTTTAGGTTGTTTTTTTTCCCCAGCTCCCATTTGTTGTTTATAAATAGCTCATTTTGCTCATGGATGTAAGCAAAAGATGTGTGGCTTTTGCTGTATGCGGCATTTTCCTGTCTGCTAGTAAATACTGCCCCTTTTTTGGAAAACCTTGATTTTTTTTTATATGTCTGATTCAAAACAAGAGAGAAATGTCTTATGAGGTAATTCTCTTTTAAAGTATTGTTCCTCAGTTGAGTTAGAAGCTGTTGTATTGATTGTGGCATTTGAGAGCAAGCTGAATTATTAATTTGGCTTCATTTGGCAGGTAGAAACATTTTAAAATCAGAGATCTTATGAGACATGGTGCCCTCTGTCACAGAGCTGTTATCTTTCTCTTGAAGATATGCTAGTGCTAATAAATATTTTATAATGTATCTGCCTGGATATAAGTAAGTAACCTTCATTATAGAATAAGCATTATATTCATCTGAAAATGCTTACTTTGAAATTTCATTGTTTCAAAGCAAACAAATGGGCATTTATAATGAGAAACATGATAAAAGTTCTATTTGAGATTATAGTTATTTACTGAATATAACAAAGCATATTTGAGTGAGTTACCTTTTCAAATCTTAGATGAAATTGCTAAAACACTGCTCATCCATCAAAATACACAGTTATCCATACGCCACCCTCTACCCCCCAGCTTCAAATCAGGAACTAAATAAATTTGACATAGGTTTGATGATAGTTCCTCTGTGGGTTCTTATTCCTCACTGTCTGAACTCAGGAACCAGATAGATTCAAATAGCAAGTGGTACTTGCATCCTTCTTCCCCATTAAGCATCAGCATAATAAATATACATGGGACTGTAATGTATAGCAGTATTTCACAGTTAACTTTCCACAGAAATATTAGCCTGTATTTTCATATGTGCTATACTAAGTCACTTCAGCAGTAGTATATTAAATATGAAAATACTCTGTAAACAATATCTTTTTTGACACTCAAAACACAGATCAGTATAATTAAGGCTCTGAATGCATCATCTGTGAAATAAAGCTGTTCAGTTATGTTTTAATCAAGCATTCTAGCACAACTATATAAAATAAGGGCCAGCAGGTCATATGCCAAAATGAAGAGAATCTATTTTGTCTATAATAGAGACTATGAGAGCCTTAGGGGCTTCTGTGATAGCTCAGCTGGTAAAGAATCTCCTTGCAATGCAGGAGACCCCAGTTCGATTCCTGGGTCTGGAAGATCCCCTATGGAAGGGATAGGCTACCCACTCTAGTATTCTTGGGCTTCCCTGGTGGCTCAGATGTTAAAAAATCCACCTGCAATGAGGGAAACCTGGGTTCAATCCTGGGTTGGGAAGATTCCCTGGAGGAGGGCATGGCAACCCACTCTTAGTATTCTTGCCTGGAGAGTCTGCGTGGACAGAGGAGCCTGGCGAGGTGTAGTCCAGGAGGTCTCAAAGAGTCAGGCGTAACTGAGCAACTAAGCACACACAGCATGAGATCCTTAACCAGGATGAGCCTCAGATACCTCATTTGTAAACTAGATTTTAGAGTTAAATATGCTGATATGTGTCAGAGTACCTGGCATAAAACACACAGGCACTGGTTTTACTTTCCCACTGCAAACTTGGTGACAGGGCTGCGTTAGAACTTTTAACTGGTGATTACCACTTAAAGCCGGATTCACTGTGAAACCATCCCTGATTTCTCTCTGATGGAATCACTGGTCACTTGTCTCCCCGTCCTCTCTGCTACGGCAGTGCTAGTCCCCTCGTTGTCTTTAGTACTCACCAAGCATTTAGTGTTCCTTCTACCCAGAAGGATCCACCCTGGAATATCCATGAGTTTCCTGCTTCATTCACATCTCTACTCAGAAGGCACTTACTTAGAGAGACCTTATCTGATGACCCGAAGTAACCCTCCACATATGTTCTCTATTTTCTTATAGTTTATTTTTCTTTATGGTACTCGTTGCTACCAAGTATATGTTTGTTTTATTTTTTGTCTCTCCCCGCTAGAGTATAAGCACTACAGGAAAAAAGATCTTTTTAGGTTGTGTTCACTGCTGTGCATATAGGAATTCAGTATGAATAAATGAATGAGCAACAAACATTTTATTAAATATATAGAAATTAGATTTCTTTTGAGGCTTCTCCCAGTTGTATCTTTAGCATGAAATACATAATTTTGGAGCTGTATCAAATGCAGTCATGACAGACCTCTTTAGTGCACTAATTTAGTACCTATTTCTAGCCTCCTCCTTCCTTGCCTGCCTTTACTTTGGAGGACCCCCCCCCCAAAAAAAAAAAATAGGAACGAAGCCTAAAAACAAACTTTTCCAATCTCCCTTGTAGCTCATTGACTATGGGACATAATACAGCTCAATGAGAAATAGGCAGAAATCTCCCAGGACCTTCCTGAAAAGCTTTTTCTTGTGTGCAAAAGAGACAGATGTGACTGGTCTAGATGCTTCCCCTTCTTCCTGCCTTAAACATGACAATGCCTAAAGCTATGACATCTTGCGGCCTGCAGTTTCAGATTTCTTAATGCATGAGAAAATAAACCCCTATCTGTTTAAGCTACATTTAATCAGTTTTTCTGTTTGTTGTATTTGAAAGCTTTCTTAACCATACAGGAATCTGGGAGAGGAGCATAAGCTCAGCACCTGGCACACAGAAGATAGATTCTTAATTACAGCAGCTATTATTATTCCAGTTTATGCTTTTGAGTGTTAAGGAGTGGAAAATGGTCACATTCTAAATAGTTTTAACCACCAATGCAGCCTAATGAATTTGCTGCCCTTAATTCTTAGTGTTATACTAATGTTCTAAATTAAGGATATGAAAAAATTAACTTTCCTGGACCTGCAATTTACCAGTTACGTAACAAATTCAGAAATCTCATTGCAGTAGGTGGTCTTATGTGTTTTTAACTGATGTTCCCTTTGTATGTGTCCCTTCTTGGTTTTTTTCCTCCTCCACTTAACTGGATACACATGCATTATCCAAAAGTAAAGAGCATAAACAATTTAGAAAAAATACGTTAATGTAGTGGAGCTTTGCCTGATTATTTTGTTAATGATGATAATGATGCTGCTGCTGTTTTTAATTCTCTGTGAAACAGTAGTCTTGAAAGCAAATGACTTGGATTTGTAAGAACTGGGCTCTTTGACAGGAAAGATTTTTGAGAATCCAAAGATAAAGTTCTGAAGGAGTTAAATGTGACTCTCTGGCATAAACAATTGATTGAAAAGGAAAGAATGATTGACACAGAAGCTCATTTTTCTTGCATTTGGAAAGTGCATAAAAACCTTTCTTATACCAAGAAAAGGAGACCAGCCCTCCCCCATCCAGAGTCTGTATTGGCAAAGGACACCCATAGACCTTTTGCCCTCCTCTCTCCTATCTCAGATGCCCTGATTCTGGTAAGCTCTGTTCGTCCCTAAGTCCTCTCAGGGGTCAAGAATGGGAGAAAGGAAGGAGAAAATCCTGTTTAGCAAAGAGAAACTAAGCTTTGAACTGGAAGCAGATTCTTTGCCCTGAAAATTGTTGTCCTAGTTTACAGAGAGAAAATGAGAGCTAAATATACTAGTTAGGTTCACTTGCTGTGAAACTATCATGTTTTGCACCTCTGAGTTTGGTGACTGAAATTCATACTTGGTAGACTATAAACGTTTATGAGGCTAAAGACTTTCATTCTACAAGTTGTTCTTAATGGCATAGTTTAAGATTTGTCAGTAGAATTTATATCTCATGTAAAATGTTTTATGTGAAACTTGTCAGTTGAGCTTTCAATTTCTTTTTGCCTCATTTCCAACCCTCTTGTCATTTAACCATCACAGCTGAAATAGTGTTCTCTAAATTAGTGGAAAACTAACATTCCTTTTTCTTCAAAGACAAAAATAAAAACTTGAAAATTTCACAGGAACCTCTTACAGTTTTGAAGAAATAAATACATTAAAATTTGATCCTCTGGGGTTTAACATTTTGTTACTAAAATATTATTCAGGAAAAAGTAGACTCTGATGTGTTTTATTTTTTCCATGAGCCTGGTAAATTCCATGGAGTCCTAGGAATTTATGGGCAGGGAAAACTGAAGATCTGTAACAAATGAGAGTAAAAGATGTAATTAGTAGTGGAGTAGCTCTCACTTTTCTCTTGAATCTTTATCCTAGAAGTGCTCTTAGTAAGTGAAAGTCCCTTATTATAACTGTCATATCACCTATAAAAGTAGGAAAAATTCTGAATTAAAATAATGCAGACATATTCTACTTTTATATTGAAGTGTAGTTGATTTACAGTGTTGTGCCATTCTCTGCTGTACATCAGAGTGACTTAGTTATATACATATATACACTGTTTTTTTTATATTCTTTTCTATTATGCTTTATCACAAGATACCGAATATAGTTCCCTCTACTATACATTCGGAGAAGGCAATGGCACCCCACTCCGGTACTCTTGCCTGGAAAATCCCATGGACGGAGGAGCCTGGTAGGCTGCAGTCCATGGGGTCGCTAAGAGTCGGATACAAATGAGTAACTTCACTCTCACTTTTCACTTTCATGCATTGGAGGAGGAAGTGGCAACCCACTCCGGTGTTCTTGCCTGGAGAATCCCAGGGACGGGGGAGCCTGGTGGACTGCCGTCTATGGGGTTGCAGAGAGTCAGGCATGACTGAAGCCACTTAGCAGCAGCAGCGCAGCTATACATTAGAACTGTGTCATTTATGCATTCTAATCTACCAACCCCAAACTCACAGTCCATCTCTTTCCTTTCCTTTTCCTATCCCTAGACAACCATGAGTTTGTTCTTTAAGACATATTCTACTTTTAAACAAAGTTGATGTGTCAGAGTCTGAATTTACATTATGGCCGATTTATCCTTAGATAAATTCTTTCTTTTGCTAAAGTATTTGCGTTAGGTTTCCTTGAAATAGCAAAGTCTTGTAGTCTAACGAAAATAAACATTTTCTGTTAACCAAGTATAGTTGATTGTATCTTCGAAATGTGCATGAATCCATTTAGTTTTCTTCATCTTCCTCCAGTAGTCAAATCACCATTTTCACTTGCTTAGACCACTGCACCAGCTGCATTTATCTTACTGCTACTATTCTTTCCCTGACGGTCCACTCCTCCCTACCCCAGCACAGTCAGGTCAATCAGAGCATGTTATTTGATACAGAGCATGTATCAAAATGTGCTATGGCTTCCCACTGCCGTATAGTGAATTTGCCAAAGTATAAAATATAACTGCCTTACCAATTCCTCAGAATGCTAATGATCTGACACCACAAGAACAGAGGAGCCCGCGTTCTTGACCATTCCTCCACCATTCTCCTCCTTACTCACTTCACTTTGGCTACACTACCATTTTTGTGGCTTTCTCCCTATATTCAAGTGTAGTCCCACCCTCGGGTCTTGGCCTCTGCTCTTCCCGAGTCTGTATGGCTGGCTGTTCTTGTTTTTGATCTAATGCTGTCTTCCCAGAGAGGCCTTTTCTGACCACTCATAGCTGTCACTTCTTTCTTTCTTGTCTTTTTTGGTAGCACTTATCTTTATTTGCAATCATCTTATTTTTTGCATTTGTTTTCTTGTATATTATCCCTCACTTTATTAGAGTATAAGCTCCATTGGAGTATTTTGTCTTTATTATTCCTGTAACCCTCGCACTTAGAACTCTGCCTGCCACATTATAGTGCCTGGCTTAATAAATAATACTTGTAAGTCAAATCATTTTAAAAGCATTAAGGAAAAAAAAGCTACTTATCTGCTTGACTCAGTTTTTTTTTACATTTTCTGCACATTACTGAGCGTGGATGATCACCTGGGAAATTTCTTGATCTGTCAGTCTTTTCTCCGTACTATGGCCAGAGTGATCTTTGTTACATAACATAGCCAAACACTCCCTTCTTAGAAACCTTCCATAGATTCTCTGCTCTTACGATAAATATCTATATCCTGATGTGGCCTGAGAATCCCAGCCTTGTCAGTCCCTGTCTGCCTCCCTAGCCTTAAGTTGCTGTACTTTCCCACTAGCTCTCTGTTCCCTCCCCAGGGGCTTTGTAACCTTTGCCCATTTTACTGCCTTTTTATTCCGGCTCATCCTTCATATGTCAGCTAGAGGATTCCTTCCTTGAAGGCTTCCTGAACCTATAAGATGAGACCAGATTCTTTTGTCATTTATTTCAGTGAACTTTTCTTTCTTCCTTTCAGAATATTTATCTCAATATGTAATTAATCCTTCATCAATAGGATTACTTTGTTAACATCATCTTCCCTGCTAGGCTGTAAGCTACAGGAGAGAAGTAGCTATGTATGGTTTGGCTAACAGTCCTATCTCCAGCATCTGTCCCAGGGCTGGCATATTTTAGGGGTTCAATAAGTATCTGCTGGATGACTAGATAAATGAATATTTAGAGCCTAAATGTGTTGTGCTGTATATTCAATCCTAGGAATACAAAAATCAAGAGTGGATCTCTACTCTTAAGGAGTTTATATTGAAGGCAGACATAAATTTGTTGCAGGGTATGAATATGGGGATTCATTTTTTATTTGGAATATTATTGATATATAACATCAGTTTCAAATGTACAACATAAATTATGTGACATTTTAAAAAATATTTATCTGTTTACTGGGCTGCTTCAAGTCTTGATTGCCGTGTGCAAGGTCTTTGTTGTGCCATGTGGGGTCTTTAGTTGTGGCATGAAGAATCTAATTCCCTGACCAGGGATCTAACCCAGGTGCTCTGCATTGGGAATATCAAGTCTTAACCAGAGAAGTTCCTGCATATATTGTGAAATGACCATCACAATAAGTCTAGTTAATATCAGTTATCATTCAGTTCAGTTCAGTTCAGTTCAGTCACTCAGTCATGTCCGACTCTTTGCAACCCCATGAATTGCAGCATGCCAGGCTTCCCTATCCATCACCAACTCCAGGAGTCTACCCAAACCCATGTCCATTGAGTCGGTGATTCATCTCATCCTCTGTCATCCCCTTCTCCTCCTGCCCCCAGTCCTTCCCAGTATTAGGGTCTTTTCCAATGAATTAATTCTTCGCATGAGGTGGCCAAAGTACTGGAGTTTCAGCCTCAACATCAGTCCTTACAATGAACACCCAGGAGTGATCTCCTTTAGAATGGACTGGTTGGATCTCCTTGCAGTCCAAGGGACTCTCAAGAGTCTTCTCCAACACCACAGTTCAAAAGCATCAGTTCTTCAGCACTCAGCTTTCTTCACCGTCCAACTCTCACATCCATACATGACTACTGAAAAAACCATAGCCTTGATCAGATGGACCTTTGTTGACAAAGTAATGTCTCTGCTTTTCAATATGCTGTCTAGTTTGGTCATAACTTTCCTTCCAAGGAGTAAGCATCTTTTAATTTCATGGCTGCAGTCACCATCTGCAGTGATTTTGGAGCCTAAAAAAGTAAAGTCTGACACTGTTTCCACTGTTTCCCCATTTATTTCCCATGAAGTGATGGGACCAGATGCCATGATCTTAGTTTTCTGAATGTTGAGCTTTAAGCCAACTTTTTCACTTTCCTCAAGAGGCTTTTTAGTTCCTCTTCACTTTCTGCCATAAGGGTGGTTTCGTCTGCATATCTGAGGTTATTATACATAGTTACAATATTTTTTTTCTTGTAATCAGAAGTTTTAAGATCTACTCTAATAGCAACTTTCAAATATACAATACAATATTATCAGCAGTCACCATGCTGAACAGGTGGTCAAAAGGTACAAGTTTCCAGTTATAAAATAAGTCCATCCATAGGACTCGTGGATGGACATCCTGTGGATGGACTTTCTTATTTTGTAACTGGAAACTTGTACGTTTTGACCATTTTCACCCTCTCTTTTTTTTTTTTTTAAATCAGATATCAGATGGTTAGGAATCAAAGTGGCTAAAAACCTTAGCATACTGCCAGCCAAGAATTTGAGGTCTGGCTCTTCCTTTTAGTTACTCTTTGTCAAGTACCTCAGTGTCTCTGAGATTCAGTATTCTTTTTGGTAAACTAGAGATTAAGTTCAGTCGCTCAGTCGTGTCCGACTCTTTGCGACCCCATGAACTGCAGCATGCCAGGCCTCCCTGTCTGTCCATCACCAACTCCTGGAGTTCACCCAAACCCATGTCCATTGAATTGGTGATGCCATCCAACCATCTCATCCTCTGTCGTTCCCTTCTCCTCCTGGCCTCAATCTTTCCCAGCATCAGAGTCTTTTCAAATGAGTCAGCTCTTCACATCAGGTGGCCAAAGTATTGGAGTTTCAGCTTCAACATCAGTCCTTCCAATGAACACCCAGGACTGATTTCCTTTAGGATGGACTGGTTGGATCTCCTTGCAGTCCAAGGGACTCTCAAAGAGTCTTCTCCAACACCACAGTTCAAAAGCATCAATTCTTTGGCGCTCAGCTTTCTTCACTGTCCAACTCTCATATCCATACATGACCACTGGAAAAATCATAGCCTTGGTTATATCTGAGGTTATTGATATTAGGATATTGATATCCTAATGTTATTGTAGGGATTAAATGAGGTAATATATTTTAATTTTACTACAAGACCTTGCATATAGTAAGTATTTGACAAATACAAAGTGTTAAAGTTAAAATTATTTTTATATGAAATTTGCTGTTACCTCTAAGAGTGGATCCTCTCTTCCTGAATCTTCACATATTCTTAATACACTAAGGTAATCTTAAAAAGTTAAAAAGGAACATTTGAGTATTCTGAATATGGAAACTAGACCCAGAGCTCATGACTTCACCTTTAATACATGGAAGATACTTTAAAATTCTATTTAGTTATGTAAAAGGTTAAAAAATAAAAAAAAATTATGAAGAATAATCACTTTTAAGCTTAAAGAGGGCTAACATCTTATACAACTAATACCTTTAGAGAGCTAAGACTATTTGAAATTCACCATTAGCTATTTTGCTAGAATCAAGATTGCTGGGAGAAATATAAATAACCTCATATATGGAGATGACACCATCCATATGGCAGAAAGCAAAGAAGAACTAAAGAACTTCTTGGTGAAAGTGAAAGAGGAGAGTGGAAAAGCTGGCTTAAACTCAGCATTCAAAAAACTAAGATCATGGCATCTGGTCCCATCACTTCATGGCAAATAGATGGGGAGACAATGAAAACAGTGACAGACTTTCTTTCCTTGGGCTCCAAAATCACTGCAGATGGTTACTGCAGCCATGAAATCAAAAGACACTTGCTCCTTAGAAGAAAGGCTATGACACACCTAGACAGCATATTAAAATGCTGAGACACTTAGCCGACAAAGGTCCATACAGTCAAAGCTATGGTTTTCCCAGTAATCACCTATGAATGTGAGAATTGGACTATAAAGAAAGCACTGAAGAATTGCTGCTTTTGAACTGTGGTGTTGGGCAAGACTCTTTGAGAGTCCCTTGGACTTCAAGGAGATCCAACCAGTCCATCCTAAAGGAAATCAGTCCTGAATATTCATTGGAAGGACTGATGCTGAAGCTGAAACTAAAATACTTTAGCCACCTGATGTGAAGAACTGACTCACTGGAAAAGACCCTGATGCTGGGAAAGATTGAAGGCAGGAGGAGAAGGGGACAACAGAGGATGAGATGGTTGGATGGCATCACCGACTGGATGGACATGAGTTTGAGCAAGTTCCGAGAGTTGGTATCAGACTGGAAAGCGTAGTATGCTGCAGTCCATGGGGTCACATGGAGTCAGACATGACTGAGTGACTGAACTGAACTGAACTTTAGCTATTTTCTAGGAAGTTGTCATTTTAAGAGCAATGCCAAAATGATGATGATAAATGGGGCTTGACGACCAGATGAAAATGAAAATTGTGGAGGCTGTGTTTCATCTAATGATTCCTTCTCCTTAGGGACTGATGGAAACATATTGATGCCTTGCTTCTGATATTTCATGGCTCTTCAGTAGGAATTGTTTGCTTTATTTCTTTTATTTAAATAACAAAAAAGTATTTTTTGCCTTGGGGGCATCAGAAAACCACTAGCATTTTGTATGTGTTATGTTACAAAAATCATTTGGGCTTGAGCTGGAGGAAAATGAGTTTATAAATGGGCTTATCAAATAAAACTGGCTTTTTAATGACTCGGTTGTAAAGCAAGCCATTGTAAAAATATACGATAGTCTCTTAAGAATATCCCGTGTTTTTATTAATACGTAACCTTTTTGTTTGGATATTATATACCATAATAGATTTAGCTAATTATAGAGTATGCAAGCTTTAAGCAAAATGCATAAAATAAGAAGTCTTAGAAAATGTATAGAGCAATAGTAAAGGAAACTTTAATTCTCATGCTTTTCTCCAACCATTAGTATTTGTCCTATCCTGGTTTCACAGGTTTTAAGGGATCTTAGAAAATCGTTTGGTAAATACAGCTGAGCCATCTGATATGACATCTGATGCCCTAATATCAGGGAAAGAGAACCCACTCTCATAAGACAGCATCTGTTATTCATTACTACATTTTTGTCCGTAAATAAATCATGCTTTCCATATTTCTAAAGAAAGATTATGTTGTTTTGGACTAAATTTTTTTGAAAACATTTCTCAAAAAAAAAAAATCAGCCAATAGGTGAACTTTGTATCCTTATTTTTTTAAAAATCCTTAAACCATTCATCTAAAAAGTAAAAAAAAAATTTGACAATGAGTATAACTTCCAAATTCTTAATGTATTTAATTTATTTAACAATTACCAAGTACTTTCCCTCTACATGCTCAGGCTTTAATCGCTGAGATGGATGGAAGGCAGTAACGATGTTAAAATTATGGCAGATGCCATAAAAGAATTGCGCACAGGATGTTGGAGTAACAGCCAATTCTGCAGGAAAGGTGAAGGGTCAGAAGGCATTTCCTCCTGAGAATCCTCATGTGAAGTCTGTGGGACAGTCAGTCAAGAGCTTACTAGGAGGATAGGCAGAGAATTAAAGGAGAGGACTTGGCCTCTTCTTAGGCATAAGAAAATGGTAGCATTGGGAGGATGAATAAGGAGATGTTTCTGAGTGAGGGTCAAGATGGGAAGACACATAGAGGCCAGAACCAAAACAGTTTTATGTCTTGCTAGGAAATTTAAAACAAGATTAAGAGTGACCTGATGAAGTTGTGTTTTGAAGTCAGTATAGCCAAAGTGTAGAGGGTAAGTAGAATGAATGGAAAAGACATAGAGAGGCATCTAAACCTAGTTAGGTTATTTTGGAAATTCTGATAAGAGAGGTTAAAATGGCATTGGAGATGAACAAATTTGAGAGAGACGAATCCCAACAGCACTTGAGAACTAATAGATGTGATGGTGAAAGAGGAAAAGATAGAATGACTGGATTTTGGTTAACAAATTGAGGATGCTATTTCCTTGGGTCATACATAAATACAAGTTGAGCAAGACTGGGAAGGGAATAAGATAAGGAATGGGTAGACATGGTGAGACTAACATGTTTCAGGGATATATAGGCAGATATATTCAACAGTTGGTTATAAATATGTTCACTTATTTATTTATTCATATGTTTATAGATGTTAAAGTTTAGAGTATATCCTGGACTAAGGTATCAGTTTTTGTTGCTGTTGTTGTTCAGTTGCACAGTGGTGTCCAGCTCTTTGTGACCATGTGAACTGCAGCACACCAGGCTTCCCAGTCCCTCTCTGTCTCCCAAAGTTTGCTCAAACTAATGTCATTGAGTTGGTGATGCCATCCAACCATCTCATCCTCTGTCACCCACTTCTCCTCCTGCCCTCAGTCTTTCCCAGCATCAGTGTCTTTTACAGTGACTCAGCTCTTTGTATCAGGTGGCCAAAGTATTGGAGCCTCCGTTTCAGCATCAGTCCTTCCAACCAATATCCAGGGTTAATTTCCTTTAGAATTGACTGGTTTGATCTCCTTGCAGTCCAAGGGACTCTCAAGAGTCTTCTCCAACACCACAGTTCAAAAGCATCAATTCTTCAGCACTCAGCCTTCTTTATGGTTCAACTCTCACATCCATACATGACCACTGGAAAGACTATAACTTTGAATAGATGGACCTTTGTCAACAAAGTGATGTCTCTGCTTTTTAATATGCTGTCTAGGTTTGTCATAGATTTTCTTCCAAGGAGCAAACAAACATCTTTTGAATTCATGGCTGTAGTCAGCATCCACAGTGATTTTGGAGGCCAAGAAAATAAAATCTGTCACTGTTTCCATTGTTTCCCCATCTATTTGTCATGAAGTGATGGAACCAGATGCCATGACCTTTGTTTTTTGAATGTTAAGCTTTAGCCAGCTTTTTCGATCTCCTCTTTTCTCTTTATCAAGAGATTCTTTAGTCCCTTTTCAGTTTCTGCCAAAAGGGTGCTGTCATTTGCATATCTGAGTTTGTCGATATTACTCCTGGCAGTTTTGATTCCAGCTTGTGATTCATCCAGTCCAGCATTTCGCATGATGTACTCTGCATATAAGTTAAATAAGCAGGGTGACAACATATAGCCTTTAAGCATTCCTTTCCCAATTTGGAAACAGTCTCTTGTTTCATGTCCAGTTCTAACTGTTGCTTCTTGACCTGCATACAACTTTCTCAGGAGGCAGGTTAAGGTGGTGATCTGATATTCCCATCTCTTGAAGAATTTTCCAGTTTGTTGTGCTTCACACAGCCAAAGGCTTCAGCAGAGTCAATGAAGCAGATCAGTTTAACACAGACCTAATTTGTTTTTTCAAAATTAAGTTAGCTCTCTGTTTTGTTTTGAATATTAGATATTATTAATACATGCCTTTATAAAAAGTCAAACACTATGAAGAGAATTAAAACCTCTGATAATCCTATTTCTGGCTTCCTTACCTTTAATAGACTTTTTACATATACAGTTTTGTAGCATAGAATGTAAAAATGTGTAAGAACATGTTGAATAGTGGATGTCTATATGCTTATTATATAATACACACATTTATTCATATAGACTTTATATAGACATTTTACCAGAAAGGTATAATTCTGAATAGTCTTATAAACTGCTTTTACCCCAACTTAAGATAACCTCATAGCAGTTTTTTAATCAAGTCTGTGGCTTACATCATCATTTTCAGTGACTGAAAAAATATTCCATTGTATATCTCATAATTTTTCTAACCATTATCATATTACTGAATTTTTCATTTTTCCAGTGTTTTCTTATAACTAATTTCAAAGAATTATTCATGAAAGACTAGTCTTTCATTTGCAGAGAAGGCAATGACACCCCACTCTATGAAATTACCATGGCTGATTTCAAGCAACCAGTATGAAATCACTGAGTGAAGAATTGGGAAGAGGTGTACAAATTTGGCTCTTTAAGCTGGCTCTATCATATAGAGCTAAATAAAATGTACTTGAACTTTGACTAAAGAGACTTTTAAGTACTGATATTTCTTAATTTCTCCTTTCTTATACTGTGGTTCAGAGAAGGCAATGGCAATCCACTCCAGTACTCTTGCCTGGGAAGTCTCTTGGATGGAGGAGCCTGGTAGGCTGCAGTCCGTGGGGTCGCTAAGAGCGACTTCACTTTCACTTCTCACTTTCATGCATTGAAGAAGGAAATGGCAACCCACTCCAGTGTTCTTGCCTGGAGAATCCCAGGGACGGGGGCGCCTGCTGGGCTGCCGTCTGTGGGGTCGCACAGAGTCGGACACGCCTGAAGTGACTCAGCAGCAGCAGCAGTCTTTCATTTGAAATGAATAACTTCAGATTAAAGTAAGAAATAAATTAGTTTATATAATGTTTGGTTCAGTCTTGGGTTCCACTGCTAATGTTATCTGAGTAGATCACACTACTTCCCTGGCTTCTGTTTCCTCATTTGTATAATTATCTATTCATTTAAAATAATCAGTCCCTCTGTTCCTCTCAGTGTTGATTATTATGTGACTTGTTTCGCTCTGATGATAACTGCTTCTAACGAGGTAGTTAAACATAAATATTAGTATGCAGCAATGACTTTGGAATGAGATCAATTCAGGTTTGACCCCTGGTTGCACAACTCACCAGCTAGGTGACTGCATGTGTGCTAAGTCACTTCAGTCGTGTCCGACTTTGTGACCCTATGAACTGTAGCCTTCCAGGCTCCTCCTCTGTCTATGGAATTTTCCAGGCAGGAACAGTGGAATGGGTTGCCGTACCCTCCTCCAGGGGATCTTCCAACCCAGGGATCAAACCCTCATCTCTTAAGTCTCCTGCATTGACAGGGGGTTTTCTTTACCACTAGCGCCACCTGGGAAGCCCCTAGTTAGGTAACTAGATCAGGTTTATTTAACATCTCATCTTTGAGCCTCAGTTTCCTCATATGTGAAGTGGGAATGGTAGTATCTATATTAAAAGAAAAAGTATACCCAATTTTCCTAGCACAGTGCCTTCCACATAACAAGTGCTATTGTTTGTGTTATTGTATGTTTCCTCCTACCCTTGTTAGCAAATCATCCAGAATATTGGTTCACCCTCCTCTTTTCTTTCTTATGGGTCAGATTTAATCCAGCAGTCATGTTCATTCTGAATGCATACTGAATGCAAACAAGCATTTCAAAGCCCCAAATAGGAAAGAATGTAAAGAAGATATATTTCATTGATGTCATACAGATTTATTTCAGTACATGCAGAAATAGAAGATTTAACAATTTTAGCTTTCTAGTGGTTCTGTTTTAAACTGAAAACTCATTTCACTAATAGTTTAACATATCATGCTTCTGCCCACAACAGCAACCTTGGGTAGAAGTGACTTCATTTGTCAATTGTGTCCTTTTATATACCTCTAATACAAATGCTTTTTATTCATTGCTTCTCAGAATATTATAAATATTTTCTGTGATATAGCAAAATGTTTTTCCTTTTATCTGAAAAAAAATGATTCTTATATGCAGTAAACTCATTGGCTCCCCTTTCCCCTAGTTTTGTTTCTTTCCGAGAATGCCATTACTTGATTAAATGCTGTAAATACATATCTTAAATAGCAATTGGTGGGTGGGGGAGGGGGGTCTCTTTTATGTGAATACCATGTGAAAGTAAATGAAGATCACCCAAATGAGAATATGCAATGGCTGTTTATTCCAAACTTGCCAGAAAGGAAGGGAGTCAGCCACCATCACTTATATTTGGCAGACTTCAAAGGCAGGCAGATGAATGAAAAATCTTTACAGTTAAAAAACAGGACAGCTTCAGGTATACCCTGGAAGGCTGTTGGCATGGAGGAGCTGTATGTAGATGGACTGACTAGAAGCAGAGCATCCTATGTAGTTTGTAAGGGGTACATAGTTGGCTTTCTTCATTTCCTAAATTAGAAATAGGGGCAAAAATTAGAGAACCTGTCTATTATTAATCAAACTCTAGCCATTTAGGGCTGACTGTTTCAGGGGTTATTTCTTGACTAGTTGCTAGAAATAGTGGGCTGACTTCCTGGACTGATTACGTTAGATAATAGGCTGATTTCCTAGGCTAGAAGCTACAAATTGTGGTTCAGAGTTTTGTTTTGTATGTATGCCTATGTTAATTATTCAGCCTGTCAATGACCTTTTTAGTCAGGAAAGTACTATATAGACTTATCCCACAGCAGTGTACTTCAGGAAAAGTCTTCTCAAGTCAATTATTATAGTTAATAAGCTCTTGCTATTTTATACTATAAATACTACTTTTAGAAATATTTTAATATCACTTAATATAGTAAAAATATAAATTAGCAAAATATGTATTTGTTTATTAATAATTATTAATTATCATGTTATATTAACTATTAATAAGTTAATAATTATATTAAAGCAACTTTTCATACTTTTAGAAAAGATTGGTGGCTAGGTATATATAGTGAATAATAAATTTAAGGATATTTTGAACAAAATTTAACATGATTAACATTTAAATATTGTAATATGCTAAAGAAGTAATAATAAGAACACAGATAACTTTAGGCTTTACCAATTAAGCTCTATTTGAATATTAGCTAATTCAACCTCTCATCAATCCTATGAGGAATATACTTTTATTTTTCTTCTTTTGTAAATGAGAAAACACAAGCATAGAGAAGTTAAGTCATTGTCCAAAGTTATTCAGCTGGTAGTGATAGAACCAAAATTTGAACCCTGAAAGCTTGTCTCTTTATTTTTGTGTATTTATACAGCTTGACAACTAGATTACCCTACTTAATTGACACAGTTTGAAGGTCTGATTGATCAGGAAACAAAGCTATGTTGTTATTGACCTCATGGCCAATTTTACCCCTGTTCTCAAGAAGTCCTTTTGAATTGCCATTTTATTTTTATACTTACCCCCAATTTTTCCACACATAGATTACCCTTTACAACTTTTACATCTCAGGTAGTATTCTCCTATGATCTTTCTATACTTATAGTGGTAACTTACTGAAAGGATGCATACTATTTTAATATAGTAAATAGAAAGTTGAAAAGGAAAAATAATATGTGGTATCTCAAAGCTAAATATAAGGCTTTTGCATTATCCATTTAAAAAAATCAGCTCCTTCCCTTTGCTTTAAACATAATTAAAAGCAGTCTGGGGGAATCAGGAGAATGACAAGACCATCATTTACCTTATGTCACCTACGTTCTGGGTGCCTAGATGCTTTAATGTGCCAGCTTATTTGTATGTTGCTTTTTTCATGTGTCAAAATTGAATGGTAGAATTAGAACCCACAGCTTACTAAGGGGTTTGCAGATATTGATGACTCGTTCATGTTACCATGTTACCATGGCACACAATCCAAATGACTAATGAATGTGAATTTTAAATATGTAGCTCACTAGCAACACTTTGTTTCGCCATGAACAGTCTCAGTCAGTTGCTTCAGTTCTCTTAAAAAGGAAAATATTTAGATAGCATTAATTTTCAGAAACACAATGGCATTGATGAGTGGGAAACATGCACTCGTTAAGAGACGTTTCCAAGAGTAGCCGAGAATTTTTGATTATTTCATAGGTGTTGTGTAGAAAGTTCCTTTTAACCTGGAGTGATTTATTTTGAGCATTAAAGCCTGAAAAATGTGTCCTTCAACATTTTTGTGAGCTGCAAGTACTTTTTATTTTCCCTCCAACCTAAAGAAGCCTGGAGGGAAGAGAATGTTTGTGATACAGGGACAGTGATATCTCTGCCCAACCACAAACTCCCACTGCAAGATAAGTGTGTCTGTAAGGGCTGCTAACTCAAATAAGCTGTACTGTGG
Organism: Antilocapra americana; assembly: GCA_007570785.1. Classification (NCBI taxonomy): domain Eukaryota; kingdom Metazoa; phylum Chordata; class Mammalia; order Artiodactyla; family Antilocapridae; genus Antilocapra; species Antilocapra americana. Next base: position 198,289 of record ML661338.1, on the reverse strand, counting down.
CAATCGCAACAAGATATAAAACTAAGAAATAAATATGGCAATAAGAATGACTTTGTATAGAAGCATTTTAGAGGAGTCCTGGCTCTGAAACTGGCTATCTCTGTGATTTTGAATAAGCCACCTGTCTGAGAATCAGTTTCCCGAGAGGGAGCATGAGAGGGAAAGTTCTATTAGTAAAGTTCTATTTCTTCAGGCAGATAGTGGTTAGAGAGGTGTTTTCAGTTTGTTAGAGTTCATTGTGCATTTGTAAATTATTTCCTATGTGAGTTATACTTCAGCAAAATCAGTGCTGTGCTGATAAATATTTCTCCAGGGAAGAAGATACCCTGCCTTGTAGCACTTGCTGATATCCATGGCATAAATATATGGTATAAATCACCATGGCTGGTTTTAAGCAACCAGTATGAAATCACTGAAAGAAGAATTGGGAAGAGGTGTACAAATTTGGCTCTTTAAGCCGGCTCTATCATATAGAGCTAAATAAAATGTACTTGAACTTTGACTAAAGAGACTTTTAAGGTACTGATATTTCTTAATTTCTCCTTTCTTATACTGTGCTTCAGAGAAGGCAATGGCAATCCACTCCAGTACTTTTGCCTGGGAACTCCCTTGGATGGAGGGGCCTGGTAGGCTGCAGTCCGTGGGGTGGCTAAGAGTCGGAAATGACTGAGCGACTTCACTTTCATGCATTGAAGAAGGAAATGGCAACCCACTCCAGTGTTCTTGCCTGGAGAATCCCAGGGACAGGGGAGCCTGGTGGGCTGCCATCTATGGGGTCCCACAGAGTCGGACACGAATGAAGCGATGCAGCAGCAGCAGCAACAGCAGCATACTGTGGTTAGCTCTATGAAGTAAAAAATCACTTGTCACAATGACTTCATCAAGACCTATTAACTTTTTTTTTTAATGTATAATATTTCTAGTTTCCTCAGTTGCCCAACACTGAATTTTTCTTTATCCATAGTCCATGACAAAACATATTTAATTTATGTACATTTCCTTATTATATTTCATTTTACTCATTTGGGGAGTTTTGTTGTTTTTATTAATGTTTTAATGAATCCTCATGAAACTGCTGCTCAGCCCAGGAACTAGAATATCCTCAGTGAAGCATTCTTCTTGCCTTGTGTTAGTTTCATATCTCAAACATATGTGTAATCAATATTAGTTTTATTTAGTTTTGAATTTTTTATGTATTGTTTAATTGAAGGATAATTGCTTTATAATGTGCTGGTTTCTGCCATACAACAATGCAAATGAGTCATAATTATATATATCTCTCCTGTCTTCTAAGCCCCGCCCCCATCCCGCTTGTCCAGGTCAGGTTCTCTGTGTTATATAGCAGCTTCCCACTAGTTATCTACTTTATGCATGATAGAGTATATATGTCAATGCTACTTTCTCAATTTGTCCTGCCCTCTCCTTTCCCCATTGTATCCACACATCCTTTATCTACATCTGTGTCTCCTTTCCTTCCCTGCAAATAGGTTCGTCAGTACTATTTTCGTAGATTCCATATATACGCATTAATATATTTGTTTTTCTCTTGCTGACTTCCTTCACTCTGTATAATAGACTCTAGATTCATCCACCACATTAGAACTGACTCAAGTGCGTTCCTTTTATAGCTAAATAACATTCCATTGTGTATAAGTACAGTATTTTCTTTATCCTTTCATCTGTTGATGGACATCTGGGGTGCTTCCATGTCCTGGCTACTGTAAATAGCTGTAATGAACATTGGGGTACTTCTAAGTAGATTCTTCTGTATGTTTCTTTTAAATATAGGTTGTTCATTTTTGTGGCTAATTCTACAGACCTTTAAACCAGTGCTGTCATTGTTTTTTTAATGTCACTCTCGTATACTAGTCTTAATTTCCCAGCAGAGTGCTTAAATTGTGCTTTGTTTATTTTATATGCCTTTTTTTTAGCAGTTTGATTTATTATAAAATATGTATCTTCTACTTTCTCTTCTTGCTTTTCTTTCTGTTATCTGTTTTCTTTAGCAAATGAATGTATTTTTACCCAAATGGGTCATAAGTCATTGAAATATCTTAATATGTATCACTGCCACACGCACACACACAAAATGTGCTGAGGGAATCTATGATGATTACCAAAAAAACTCTATTAATAGCTAAACTGAGAATGAGCCCAGAATATTATGGGTGATTAGCAACCAGAAACATTAGAGTCTTCATTACAAGGAATGTAGCTCACTCAGAATGATTACCAGCTATCAAAATTTCATCACCAAATTTTCCTGATTTATAAGAAAAGACTTAAAATGACCTTCTGCTACAAATCTAACTGCTATAACCAAACTTTTAAGAAAATCTTTGCTGCTAATGAAATTTAAATGATGCTGAGTAAAAAAAGTTATGTTCAGAATTATGTGGAGAAAGTAGATATAAATAGGGAAAATGACAGAACTGATGAATATTTATTCATCTATACAAAAATAGGACAACAGTTCCTATCACAATTCTGAAATTCAAAAGCCATTGAAAGCCAAAATTTTTGTTTTCATAATTCATTTGATCGCCAGACTTGTCCTGATCTCAGTTACCTGAATTGAAGTAAAGGGAAACTAAGTGTTGTTTTTATTTGTTCCATTTGTTGTATATTTTCATGTTCTTCTGAAAAAGATATGTAATGTTCAATTCCAGAACACTGCTCTAGACTCTGTGGGGACAGAGCTTCTCTACCTATCTGGAATTTTAAATATTCTGATTTCTGAAAAATGTCTGGCCCTAATAGATTGTGAACTGTAGTAATCTAATTGCATTTATTTTACATTCAGACCATAAATTCTTAACCTTGTTTGTTCCATAGGCTTCTTGGGCAAACTTAAAAAAAATATTTTAAATGCATAAAAGAAAGTGATGGATAAGTAACTATATTGAAAATGTTATCAAAATAATAAAAATTTGAAATATAGCTAATATATGTGCTTCTTTATTACAGCATTATGTAAAAGGATCCAGCAGTTGGTTTAATTATTGTAGTGAAGTCCTCAAAGTGATAAGTGTCAATGCAGATATTTAGGAATATCTGCACTGTTTTATCATGTGAAAAATCTTTAATTTCTGTTGGTCACAAAGTCACAGATACTGCTAAGACATGAAAGCTCATCTCCTATATTCCAACTTGAAGGAAATCATTAACTTCAAATAGAGGTTAGAAAAATTGATATGTAATTCATTTTCCCATACTAGTTCATAGAACCCCACACACATTCTATCTATCCATGGATCATAGTCTGAAACTTTGGTTCAGATACTATTAATCATAAATTTATTTATCTTCCTTACTGGTTTCCAATGTTGATTCATTTAAGTTTATAAGATGAGGAAGATGGAGTTCAAGTCATGCCTTTACTCTCATAATTATTTCAAACAATTTCCTATCTTATTTTGAGTTTTATTACAATAGTTTTATTACATAATAGAGCATCTGAATATGTTATTTATAGGTTGAATTCTAGCTGTAGTACTTTAGAATTTATCCTATTCTAGCCATGTTATAAATTAGGAATGTAATATTTATATACAAGTCTTTGTTCCTTTTTTTAGAATAGATGATGTTCCACTGGTTTTTCCATTTCTGTTACAAATTTCTGAATATCTTAGGTAGAGAAAATTTGTGTGGAGGGGACAGAAACATCTGTATATCCCCTGTTGGCATCTGCTGTCCACCCACAGTTATTTATTATTACTTCCTCTAATGTCTTCTGCACACCTACATCCAAATAGCTAATCCCCACATCTGTAGTCTTGCTAATACCATTCTTAGCTCTCATGTGCCCTTTCTCTCCTTTTTTTAATAGTTGATATTTCATTTTTGTTACTTAAGGGATTATTTCAGACAACTCCTGCCTGAATCTACCTGCAATGTGGGAGACCTGGGTTTGATCCCTGGGTTGGGAAGATCCCCAGGAGAAGGGAACAGCTACCCACTCCAGTATTTTGGCCTAGAAAATTCCATGGACCATATTGTCCGTGGGGTCACGGAGAGTCAGACACAACTGAGTGACTTTCACTTTCACTCTTCAGACAACTCATTCAGTTACATATGGTTAAATTAACTGTAGCCTGGTCTAGTCACTTTATGGACATGCCTTTACTGTTTTTATGCTTGTATGCCCTTATATATTCTCCCCATTAAAAATTATCACCTCTCTTCAAATTTTTAAGAAGACGTGAATGATGATTTTGTTTTCCTGAATGTTTCCCTTGTGCTGGATTGTCATTGCCAGCTACAGCCCACGAGCAGCAAACTTGAGGTGCATCTTTTGTGTTTCTTTGCGCCTCAGGAAGCACTGCAGTCTCCTTGTGTTCCTTCATGTTCAGGTAAAAGCTTGAACATTATTTGTTTGTTCCTTTCTCAGCAGAAGTTAAGATGATTTTCAAAAAACCTCCTGAAGGCCCTGAGGTGTTTGTCTGAGATAAATTGCTCTTCTAATAAGCCACTGTTCAGCGGAACTGTGGGATGTCAGAGTACATCACATGTGCCTTTGGAAATTGTGTTCAGTGCCACGGTTGTCCACCTCTGACTTTATTTTCTCACCTCAAAGTTTATTTTTGAAATAAAGCTGACTTCCCAGTGGAGCAGGAGTCGTTTTGGCATATATGCAAAGTGTGTGTGCGTTAGTCACTCAGTCACGTCTGACTCTTTGTGACCCCATGGACTGTACAGCACACCAAGCTCTTCTGTCCATGGGATTTTCCAGGCAAGGATACTGGAGTGTGTTGCCATTTCCTTCTCCAGAGTATCTTCCCGACCCACAGATTAAACATGGGTCTCCTGTATTGCAGTTGGATGCTTTACTGTCTGAGCTACTAGGGAGTAACCTACTATTAAAACTCTAGCTTAGAACTGAGAGGTACCCATCAGTTTTCAGTTTTTGCAGGCATTCATTGCCTGACTGAAATTCTTGGGCTGGATATGTGATATAGGACCACCACAGTGGCATGCTCCTTCCTAACTATTGTTGTTTAGTCACTAACTCATCTCCGACTCTTTCACAACCCTCTGGACGTAGCCTGCCAGGCTTCTCTGTCCTTGGGATTTTCCAGGCAAGAATACTGGAGTGGATTGCCATTTCCTTCTTCAGGGCATCTTCCCAACTCAGGGATTAAATCCACATCTCCTCCTTGGCAGGTGAATTCTTTACCACTGAGCCACCTGGGAAGCCCTCCCAATACTGCCACAAAAACAAACAAAAAACATTTCTTTAATATATTTTTTATGGAACTAGTATATTTCACAGAAAGACATAAAATGATGTCTTTGGAATAAATATGTGCACCACTGAACTGTATTTGTCTTGTTTTTTTTCGTATTTTAGAGGTAAGTATTATTATCAATAACTAATGTTGCCCAACTGAGGAGAAATTAAATGGTGGGCTTCAACACTGCTGCATTCACACCATCAAAGCAGTATTGGTCTGTCTTCTCCCTTCAATTTGGTGGTAATAGCTGAGCAAGGAATAGGGAAATTAACTAAATGTACCATTCATTTCCCCATATACCCATCTAACCTGTAAACTAATTGCAGCAAAGTATTCTTACGTTTCTTTTATAGGTATTTGAGGTCAGATTCTGAATTGTATTTGCAGCGTATGCCATGGCCTTAAGTGTTATTTCTTTAATGTGCTCTTGTATTAGGGTCTTTGGGCTTCCCTGGTGGCTCAGAGGGCTTATGCAGTAGACATGGGTTCAATCCCTGGGTCAAAAAGATCCCCTGAAGAAGGAAATGGCAACCCACTCTAGTATTCTTGCCTGGGAAATCCCATGAATAGAGGAGCCTAGTGGGCTACAGTCCATGGGGTTGCAAAAGAGTTGTATACAACTTAGCAACTAAACAACAACATCAGGGTCTTTATTTGGGGGGCACTTTATGTATATGATCTCATTTAATTCTTACAACAAATCTATGAGGAGAATGGTATTAGTCCCATCATGCATTTGAATAAACTGAGACTCAAAGAGGTTAAATTATTTGTCTGAGTTCACAAGATGCCTTAAGTGCCAAAATTGGGAATTCGGTTTATGCCTTTCTGAAGCATAAATTTTTAAGTATTTAAAAAAGGTATTTTTGTTTTAACTATAATCAGATTTTTACTTATTTGTCTATTTGCTTCTTCCAATTAGATTTTGAGCTATTGAGGAAAGGATTAATTTTGAAATCTTGCTCATACTAAACATCTCTCTGAAGGTAAATGTATATATTTTGATAAAAATAAGGAATTTTTTTATGTCCATGAAACTGGAATAAAGCATATGCCTAGTATTTTTTATGTAACCAGCAAGTACAAGAAACATAATATCCCCTAAACTTGAAGCACTATTTTGGAGAACTGGATTGTTCTACTTTCTGCCTGTTATAGTTACTTATCAAGAAAACTTGCTTATTCCCAGAGGGAAGGTTAAAACTAGGACACCATGCAGTGGATACAACAGAGTGAATAAAATGTGACTTCTCTTAGTCACATGTTGCTGACTAAAGAGGCATAATGTGTCTCATGATTATTTCTCTTCTTGTTAGAACTTTGTTGTGTGTGTGTGTGTTTTAATAATAAGCTATTAGCTGACAATCTAGAGCAGCAATTCTCGGGTGTCTCTTTTCTTTTCTCCCTTTAGTGTGACACAAATGAGAATTTTTCCCAGATTCTTAGGAACATCTCCAGGTTTACTAATAGTTCCCAACTCTTCAGCTATAACCCTTCCCCTTTCACCCTAATCAAGAAAGAAAACAAGAATGCAAATAGATTTAGAGTATAGGGAGAATAAAATAGAATAGATTAGAATAAGGAATTTAAAAGATAAATATTTTAAGCATTGGTAATTCCTCAAATATATATTATTATGTCTCATTCATTCAGCATAAGTTAATTGAATGGCTACTACATACCAGGCACTGTATTAGGGACAGAGTTTAAGGTCCAGTTGGAGTGGCACACATCAATCAAGCTCTCATACACAAATATGTAAAGTTCAGACTCTGATAAATGCTGTGAAGGAGAAATACATGTTACTATGAGAGCATATTGAGTGGGTGACCTATTTGAGATTAAAGAGACAGAACAGTCTGTCCTAAAAACATGTCTTTTTTAGCCAAGATCTAATAAATAGACTTCCCTGGTGGCTCAGATGGTAAAGGATCCACCTGCAATGCGGGAGACCTGGGTGTGATCCCTGGGTTGAGAAGATCCCCTGGAGGACGTGGCCACCCACTCCGATATTCTTGCCTGGAGAATCCTCACGAACAGAGGAGTTTGGTGGCCGACAGTCCATGGGGTCACCAGGAGTCGGAGATGGCTGAGAAATAAGAACAGTACATGAGTAGGAGTTAAATAAAAGAGGTAGGATCACCTAACATGCCAGATGAACAGATTGACGTGTACCAAGATCTGTATCCTGAAGGAGAGTGGTACATTTCAGAAAGCAGAAAAATGACAGGCTAGAGCTCGGAGAGCAGTAGCATAGGTGGTGAGGGATGAAGCTGGTGAGGCTGGAGGTGGGGTAGGAGGGCCCACGGCTAGATGTTGGCTGAAGCCCTGGAGGTTTTTAAACCATAGGCTAGCATGATAAGAATGGCAGTTCAAAAAAATTTTGCAAAAGTATACAAAATTGTTAGACACAAAAAAGGATGTAAGGACCAGTTAGTTGTCTATTGAAGTTTAAAGCCCAGGTGAAGAAAGAATGGTAGTCGTAATACAGAAAGGCAGAAATGGATTTGATAAAAATGGAAGGACTAGGATAAATAGGATTTACTGATGAATTAGGAAGAAATAGGGTAACACCTAGACTGCTCACCTCTAGATCTGGTTGGATTCTGTTGATTAAAAAAAATTAGAAGTGACTCAGTTGTGGAGCAGAGACAATGAATTCAGTTTGAGGCATACTGAATTGAGGTGTCTTTAAGACATCACAACTGAAATATCAAACAGACACTTAAGTATATCTTAAGTATATAGTTTTGGAGCCAAAATGGGAGTCTCAGGCTGGACTTATAAATCTGAAAGTCATATCTGCAAAAGCTATAGGTTCATTGCCCAGGGAAATGTATAGATTGAGAAGAAAAATCAAGACAGCAGTTTAGAGCTAAGCATCAGAGAGCTCCAGTTTTATGAGAGGGAAGAGGAAGATTCATTTGAGGAACAAATGGGAGAAAAATGTGTCATAAAAATCAAGATAAGTGACCAATATTTCAAGATATTTAAAATTTTTAAAGAAAAGAATATTAGTGTCAAATACAAGCCTAGAGATCAAGAGTGAAAAATAGAGACAATTCTCCTGAGAAGTTTAGCTGTTACAGGAAGGAGAAAGAGGGAAGACAGTAGCTAGAACAAAATGCAAAACTAAGGGAATTTGGTGGTTTTTAGTTTGAGGTGTTTTTCTTTTTTCTTTTCTCTGTTTGTTTGTAATGTGAGAAGCCATTAGAGAAAAAGAACTTGTAGATCCAGGGAGAATTTGAAAGCAATGGCAAATAGCAAAGGTTATAGAATAGTTATATCAGAGAGTTGGTCAATGACTCAATAAATTAGCCAGGATTAAGACTGAATTTTTCCCACAAATTTGATGCTAGAGTGAACTGCCAATCTAGAAGAGTATGTGTGTGGTCATTTGCTCAGCCTGTCCAGCTCTTTATGAACCCCTAGACTATAGCCCACCAGGATCCTCTGTTCATGGAATTCTCCAGGCAAGAATACTAGAGAGGGTCACCATGCCCTTCTCTGGGGATCTTCCTGACCTAGGGATCAAACCTGCATCCCTTGTGTCTCCTGCATTGGCAGGTGGATTCTTTACCACTAGTGCCACCTGGAAAATCCTGGAAGAGTATAATGCAGTTTAATTATTAGAGAAATATGTAGGGTATTATTTGAAAGATTTTTACAGAAACTTTTAATGCTGATTTAGATGATTTTCTAAAATTCCTTATAGCTCTACTCTTATATAACATATAACAATATTAATTAAATTTTCATGTTGTATATTACATCTCATCTTTATTTATAACTGGAATTTTGTATTAATGCTTTTTGATTGCTTTCATCCAATTCCGCCTCCCCCAACTGCCTCTGGTAACCATAAGTATCATCTCTTTTTCTGTGAGTTTATTTTTAGAAGGAAGTCTTTATCTTGTCACTCTAAAATAAGCTGAGAATCTTACAGATTATTTATTCTATATGTTACCTTTAGCAGTTTTTTTCTAATTTCATCTTTCTGTCTTCTTTAACCTTATTTTCTTCATGTTTACAATCTCCATTTGCATTCTTACTCAAATTCGCTTTTTGTTTTCATATATTTTTAATTATAGTTGACTTACAATATTAGTTTCAGATGTGCAAGTGATTCAATATTTTTATACGTTGTACACTATAGAGTTATATTTTTATAATATATTCATATTATTATATTTTTATTTTATCCTGGTCTCTAATTAACCATAAATAAAGTGAAGTCACTCAGTCTTGTCTGACTCTTTGTGGCCCTCTGGACTCTAGCCCACCAGGCTTCTCTGTCCATGGGATTCTCCAGGCAAGAATACTGGAGCAGGTTGCCATTTCCTTCTCCAAATTAACCATATTCTTCTTTTAAAACCTCCTAACACAATTATTTTTAAGTTTCTTACATATTTCTCAGTTATATGTAGTTTTTTTTTTTAAGTGAGTTCTTTCCTTTCATACATCTACCCAGTACTTTTTCATTGACTGTTTTCTGACATAATTTGTAACTTTTGACTGTGAGCTCATCCTCAGTGGGAGTTGTTTGTGTGTGAATCTCAGATGCTCTGAATTGCGGAAGAAACCCCTTGAGACAAGTTTTGTGTGTGACTTGGCTGTGGTTTTGTGGCTTTGACTAGTATAGCATTTATTTTAATTTTATTTTCTCTGTTGAGGGTTTCCAAGCTTCTTAGGATGTGCTCGTTCATACCTCACACCTGCAAACAGCACAGGTGGAGAGTACTGGTGTCCTGCCAACTCTGAGTCTGGATTAGCTGGCCCTGCTCCATATTGCTCAGACCACTCTGCCTTTCTAGATCACTGCTATCCATAGAGCTTAGAATCTTGACTTCTAAGCTATATCTATAACAGATGTAATAGGTTTTTGAACATTTAATCTAATATTTTTGTTTAATTAGTGCTGAAGGGAGTCACTGCATTTGCTTGTTTCCCTATATTGACTAAAAGTCTTTTTTTGTGTGATATAAAAAAAGTTTTCCAGTTTTTTCTTAAAATATATTTTTGATGACTGTTATGGAAGCTAGCATATGTTGGAAGTCCAAAACCATTCAATTTGGAATATGTATTTATGCAAATTTGAAGTCATTCTGACTAGAAATACAGATTCTTATGCACAACAATGACATTTATAAAAACTTCGATTTTTTTAAGAATCAGAAATGAAGAGAATGCTGTACCATGTATGTCTGTATATTTTAAGTAACTTCCATATGCTGTTTCTTAATCATTTCTATTTTCTGATAACTTTGATATCTGAACTTTTACCATAACATAGCATGGACTTTGTGTCAGGTATGAAATAAATGCAATAGGTAAGATTTAGAGAAAGCTAAGTGTACTCAAGTTTATGTGAAGAAATTAAATGATATAAGGAAAATATGAAATATGGGAAAGGGAAGATTGTATTCTAGGAATGACTTATAATCCATCAACTCATATATTCAGGGAATGTAACTTTAGTTAAAGGTATTTGTACATGTAAGTTACACAGTGATTATTTGTTGAATGAATGAGTGAATTTGATTTCTGTTTTGAGCACTCTTTCTATTGGAGGCTGGAAAATAAAGCTCAATTAGCCAAAGATTTCCCCTCTTTTTACCTCTAGGTCTGTGTTCTAAGTTTCTATACCCATCCAAGTGTCAGCATGCTGAAGGTGGGTGAAATTTGGCCTTGTTGATACCTGCTGAGTTAATACTCAGAAATACTGAGAAAGAAAGGTATTATTTTCTTTCTTAGATTGACTGAAAGATCTTTGCTGCCTACTTGGTGCCAGATCAATGCCATTCTACCTTACCATGCTGCTCCTTTACTGTGCTAAGCATGAGAGGATTCTGAGACCTTGCATCCTCCTTGGACTATATGCTGGAGATTGGAAGCTATGGGCTTCCTGTTATCTGAACTCCAAATGTGATGGAATTTTCTGTCCTGTCCATCCTCCTCCTCCAGGTTTTAAGCTAAAGTGAACATGTTGCAGAGTACCTTTTCAGAGGTCCACTAGACTCTTATTCCAATCCCATAGAAATTTTTATCCAGTATATGTTCAGTAGAAAGGGTAGGAAAGAGTATGATAGGATAGGAAGAATAGGTAAAAGGTCTTCTCAATCTGTTGTTTATACTCCGAATCCTAGGCTTTTGAAAATCAAATGCCAAATATTTAATTTAACTCCTTTTTCATCTATATACCGCCATGTCATCCATTCTTTAATCATCTGTTTCTGCCTACATTAAAAAGAAGGGTTATGGATAAGGAAAATTTGGAACAAAAGGCACATTAATTAATATACAATATAAATATTTTTCTGTGGCAAAGAAACAAAGAAAATAAAGCAGAATGGAATAAGGCAAGAAAATGCTTAAGAGCAAAGAACAGAAAAGTCTGAAAAAGACCACTTTGCTCTCTAAACTAACGTGTGACCTGCTGTGGCTTAGGAGTAACAGAATTTATTGTATCTGAAACTGATTGACAGGTGTAAAGATTGTTGCTGGAGGCTTAAAAATGGCTTTTGATATAGACTTGCATTCTTTCTGTTGTGGCCCAGTGGGACTTCTCACTTACCTGGAATTCAGAAACTAAGATCCTTGACTTCTTTTTAAAGTCTTCAAAAGAAAAAGAGGAATGCAAATCAAAATAAAATTGTGAGTTCAGAGATATTAAGGCTTATGAAGAAAAACTAAAAATTATTTAGTATGAAACCAGCATATCCTTTTCCACCCAAGTGAGAATTAGCTTCTGCTGATTTTGGTTTCAAAATACCTTTCACAACCTCTTTGATTCAGGATCTTTGTACCCCATGTGTTACTTATTGCATCTTTCTGACACTTAGCACTCACACCCTTGAAACTGTCTTCTTTTCACATTCTTTTTCTTTTTTGAAGAATTAATTTATAGGACTTGCTAGTTACGTTCACCACAGTATCCCCAGTGCCTTGATATGTTCACTGCAACATTCCTAGTGCCCCAAAATTGATTGCTTGGAGCTCTAACCCCTACTGTGACTTACATTTGAAGATAGGATTTTTAGGAGGTAATTATTAAGGTTAAGTGAGGTCATAAGAGTGGTGTCCTAATCTGATAGGATTTGCAGCCTTATAAGAAAAGGCCTTCCATATTCACAGAGGAAGGCCATGTACACACAGTGAGAAGTTTGGTGTTTGCAAGTCGAGAGATTTTTCACCATAACCCAACCATGGTGCCAGCCTGATCTTGGATTCTCAGCCTCTAGAACTGAGAGAAATAAATGGCTGTTTCTGAAGCTACCCAGTCTGTGGTACTTTGTTATCACAGCCCAAGCAAACTCAGAAAACCACAAGGCCTAAAATAATTCTTAGCTCACTCAATAAATATTTGACTGATAAATCAAGTAAATCATAATAAAAATGTTGACTGTGGTGGAAATGAGCAGTGCTGTGTTACATTCGGGAACATAATCAGACATCTCAGGCTGGCGAGCAGTGGTGTGTACCACCACCTTTACTGACTGCACGGTCTCTCTCACAGCTACTAAGTTCCGCTATGGTGGCACAAAAATAGCCATGTGCAGTGTATAGGCCAGTGAGCTGTGTTCCACTGAAATTCGATTTACAAAAAATATAGACAGCAGGTGGTATTTGGCATGTAGGCTATATGCTTGACCTACAGCAAATGACCCACATTAGGTCTCAAGAAAGATTTCATACTCCTTATTGGAAAAGCTGTCATCCTGTCAGGTTGACAGCTGCTTCTCCCACAAACTTCATGATTTCCCCAAGTTGTCTCCTTGTCTTTAATTTCCTCTCCACTTGTCTCTTTGATTCCTATTTCTGTTCTTCCCTCTAAGTTCAGGAATTAAGGAAACATAAAGAAAACATAATCCATTCCAAGTGTAATAAAGGGGAACATATGTAGACAGTCCATATAGGTTTAACAGAAGGTGTAAAAAGAAGAGTACAGCCATAAAGGTGGAAGAGGTAGAACATTTACAGAGGTAGAGTAGTAAAAGGTGGTGATTAGGCTTCATAGAAAAAAATGATAAGGTGCAAGATGGAGCACTATGGGAAATGAGACAGAGGAGACTGGGAGAAAGAGCAAATCTACAGAGAGCAGGGAGGAGGAAGGCCAGAAAAAAGAAAAGAGAAAAATTGCAATATAAACAGCAGGTAAGAGATGATCCCACTTATGTAAAATATGTGTGTCCGTAGATTAGAAAAAAAGAGTAACAATTCATATCTAATGTCTTACAGAGACATCCATGATATGTTGGTTAGTGAGAAAAGTGACAGCAGAGTATTTATGTACTCATGTGCTTTTATATTTTGCAGGAACCAAGAGAAGTTATGAAAAGATTTACCACTGTTGACTCAGGGATGGTTGCATGTGCAAGTAGGAAGTGGAAAGAGCAGAGATGGTTATTGTGATTTTAGCTGTAAGTAAGAGAAACTTGACTGACAGGAGCTTGACACGTCAGTGTTTATTTTTCTCATACAAGTATAGAGCTTGTCAGTTTGTGCAGTCAAGGATGCAGACTTTAACTCTTGACTCTGCTTTCTGTTATTCTCATGTATGTTGCCTCATGTTGCTAGATGGCTATAATAGAGCCAAATATCAGGATCATCATGTTCAAGGAGAGTGAAGGGGTAGTGTTAGCTTTTCTGCCCTTTTCATTGAGAATGCCAGACACTCTCAGCATACTTTCCTATGTTTCATTGGCCACAGATGGGACAACTCTACCTGTGAGAAAGTCTAGATAAACAACTATTTAGGGTTTCTAGGCTCAGTAAGGGAAAGCATTTCTTATAAAGACCAAGAGAGTTGGAGAAAGTGTTAGGTTGTCCAACCAATAGTGTCTGCCACACTTTGCTTTGCTAATAAGTTATTGTATTGTTTCATTTGTTACCATAAACATATGTTCCTTTTTATATTAGAAAATAAAGCTCCAGATTAAAACTTGCCACCAGCCTACCAGCTGGCCTCTAATCTAAAAGTATCATGTTTCTGGTTATCATAATGTGAAAAAAGGAGAGGAGAAGATGGTGGCAGGCTTGCATTTTTAAGATGACCTCACTTGCTAGTTAGTGGCTTGATCAATTATCTGTAAATTGATTTACCTGATCTGTAAGACCTTTGCTAAGACTGGGTGGAGCTTTCCTTGGATGAAAAAAGTGAAAATTTCCCTTCTAAGAAACATAGACACCTATGAATTCCAGATTCCATATATTTTTATTAATTTTTGTTGGAGTATAGTTCATTCATAATGTTGTATTAGTTTTCTGCTGGACAGCAAAGTGAATCAGTTATACATATATCCACTCTTTAAAATTTCCTTCTCATTTAGGTCACCAAGAGCATTGAGTAGAGTTCCTGGTGCTATAAAGTAGGTTTTCATTATCTATCTTGTACATCAGTTCAGTTCAGTCTCTTAGTTGTGTCCAACTCTTTGTGACCCCATGGACTGCAGCCCACCAGGCTTCCCTGTCCATAGCAACTCCTGGAATTTGCTCAAACTCATGTCCATTGAGTTGGTGATGCCATCCAACCAACTCAACCTCTGTCGTGCCCTTCTCCTCCTGCCTTCAATTTTTCCCAGCATCAGGGTCTTTTCAAATGAGTCAGTTCTTCATGTCAGGTGGCCACAGTATTGAGCTTCAGCTTCAGCATCAGTCCTTCCAATCAATATTCAGGATTGATTTCCTTTAGGATGGACTGGATGGATCTCCTTGCAGTCCAAGGGACTCTGAAGAGACTTCTTCAACACCACAGTTCAAATGCATCTGTTCGTCGGTGCTCAGCTTTCTTTATGGTCCAACTCTTACATCCATACATGACTACTGGAAAAACCATAGCTTTGACTAAATGGACCTGAGAGGGTAACAGGCAGGAAGGCCAGAGGTCCGCAAGCTGCAGGAGGCAATAAACTGCAAGTGGCAGACCTTTTGTTTTCCTTCTCTTCACAGAATTAGAAGAGACTTCTTTTAATTCTGTGTTGATGACACCTGGTTCTGCTTTGAACTAACCAATGCTCATATTTTTCTTATGGAAATATATCTCTTAATCTTTGTTAATGAAACTATGTATTTGCTTTGGAATTTGCCTCTCCTCAAAATGGTTCCACCTAAAACTAACTTTCTTTCTTTTCTCAAACCTTGGGCTGATAATGGCTGGACAAATCTGTATTCCTGTCTGTTGTTTTATGGTGGGGTGGAGGGAGCTGGAATGACACGCCTTCTGCCATTCTTTCTCAAAAATACATATTGTTGGGGAGGGGCCTGGTCAAACTCCTTCAGCCTGGAGGTGTCTCTCTTATCTGATTAATAGCTTTCTAACAGACATAAAACACCTTGCTAAAAACTAACAAAGGGTACTCTTTATGTTGCCTTCTGATCTCTAAGAAGCTTTCCCTAATCTCTATTATACTTTAATAAAACTTCTCTACACAAAATCTCCAAGTAATCAAGCCTGATTTGAACCCAGATCGAAATCCTCTCCTCCAGAGGTCATGAATCCTGGCATAAGACAAGGCTCCCAGCAGCAACATTTCATATCTTTGTCTGTAAAGTAATGTCTCAGCTTTTTAATAGAATGTCTATTGTCATAGCTTTTCTTCCAAGGAGCAAGCCTCTTTTAATTTCATGGCTGCAGTCACCATCTGCAGTGATTTTGGAGCCCAAGAAAATAAAGTCTGTCTCCGTTTCCATTGTTTCCCCATCTATTTGCTGTGAAGTGATGGCAACAGATGACATGATCTTAGTTTTCTGAATGTTACGTTTTAAGCCAGCTATTTCATTCTTCTCTTTCATCAAGAGGCTCTGAAGTTCCTCTTTGCTTTCTGCCTTAAGTGTTGTCATCTGTGTATCTGAGGTTATTGATGTTTCTCCTTGCAATCTTGATTCCAGCTTTTACTTCATCCAGCCTGGCATTTCACATGATGTACTCTGCATATAAGTTAAATAAGCAGGGTGACAGTATGCAATGTTGATGTACTCCTTTCCCAATTTGGAACCAGTCCATTGTTCCATGTCTGGTTTTAACTGTTGCTTCTTGACTTGCATACTGGTTTATCAGGAGGCAGGTAAGGTGGTCTGGTATTCCCATCTCTTGAAGAATTTTCTACAGTTTGTTGTGATCTACACAGTCAAAGGCTTTAGCATAGTCAGTGAAGCAGAAGTAGACATTTTTCTGGAATTCACTTGCTTTTTCTATGATCCAGCGGATGTTGGCAATTTGATCTCTGGTTCCTCTGCCTTTCCTAAGTCCAGCTTGTATATCTGGAAGTTCTTGGTTCACATACTGTTGAAACATCACTAGGAGAATTTTGAGCATTACTTTGCTAGCGTGTGAGATGAGTGCAATTGTGTGGTAGTTTGCACATTCTTTGGCATTGCCTTTCTTTGGGATTGGAGTGAAAACTGACCTTTTCCAGTCCTGTGGCCACTGCTGAGTTTCCCAAGCTTGTTGGCATATTGAGTGCACCACTTTCACAGCATCATCTTTTAGGATTTGAGAGAGCTCAACTGGAATTGCATCATCTCCACTAACTTTGTGATGCTTCCTAAGGTCCACTTGACTTTGCATTCCAGGATGTCTGACTCTAGGTAAGTAATCACACCATCGTGGTTATCTGGGTCATGAAGATCTTTTTTGTATAGTTCTTCTGTGTATTCTCGCCACCTCTTCTTAATATATTCTGCTTCTGTTAGATCCATACTGTTTCTGTCATTTATTGAGTCCATCTTTGCATGAAATGGTCCCTTGATATCTCTAATTTTCTTGGAGAGATCTCTAGTCTTTCCCATTGTATTGTTTTCCTCTATTCCTTTGCATTGATCACTGAGGAAGGCTTTCTTATCTCTCCTTGCTATTCTTTGGAACTCTGAATTTAGATTTTGTAAATAGTAGCACATATACATCAGTCCTAATCTCTCAATTCGTCCCACCTCCCCTTTCCCCCATGGTAACTGTAAGTTTGTTCTCAACATTTGAGATTCCATTTAGAAAGATCTGTCTGGCAGATTTGTGTGGCAGTACTTTAGAGCATGAACTATGTGGATGGTGAAAAAGAAGGAAACTTTAAGCCCACACAAGGTTGTGAGATTTGAACTGAGGCAGAAACAATGGGAAGGGAGAAGAGCAGTAAAATACAGCCTTGTTAAACATGTGGAATTTATATGAACAGATTACTGGAAAGTTGTAGAACACACAAATAAAGGAAAAATATGGAAGAAATGATAACTTTCTTTTTTGGATGAGTAACAATTGGATCATGGTCACTATGATATTAGATGAAGCTCAGGCTTAAGGGAAAATTTAGCTTACCTTTGAACATGTTAAGTTTTCCTATGCCTAGGTGGCAAATCTACTAAATTAATAGATATCCATAGATGAATGGATTTGTGGTTCAGGAGAGTGATTTGGGCTAAAGATAGAGATTACTAAATAATCAGCATATCAAGTAGTAGCTGAAACTATAGAAGTTAAAGATGAGATTGCTCAAGAAGAACATGTAAAGGTCACGGCTAGACACTACACAATAGCAACTTTTAGTGGGTGGCCAAATGAAAAAAAGCCAGAAATGGAAACAGGGTTAGAAATTAAAATGAGATTCCATGTAAGTGGCATTCTTAAAAAGGACAATTTTAAGAGAAGAAATTGGCCAACAATGTTAAATGCTGCAGAATTTTCAAGTACGATGGGGACTAAAAATAGGCTATTGAATTTGGCAGTTTGGTCATAAATAAACAACTTTTGGCTAGAGCAGTTTTAAGTGAGTTTTAGTAAAGAATAGGCAGAAATTCTATTCTTTCCTCTCCAGTAACTTGATTCTAGAGGGAAAGGAGGAAGTAATTGTAGCTAGATGGAAAAGTAGCATCCAAAGGGAGTTTGTTTTGTTTGTTTTTAATAGATGAGATCTGTACACGTGTATCTCCTTTAGGAAAGAATATATCAAAAGAGAGGATTATCTTCATGTTGATTTTTTTTTCATTTTGGAGGAATTTTTAATTGATTATAATTGACATATATAACCTTATATTAGTTTTGCATGTATTAATATAATGATCCTATATTTATGTGTATTGTGAAATAATTAGCTCAATAAATCTAGTTGACATCTGTTACAATGCATAGTTTTGTTTTAATGAACATGTGTCAGTAATTTTATTTAGTTAATGAGGAAGCCAGCAAGGTGTTATAACTGATTCAAATGAGAATTAATAGTACCACACATATAGTCAGTAAACAATGCTGAAATGCCAAACAGGTAAATCCACAGTGCAATAATAAAATGCATTCCACATGACACAAATCATGCTTTTATATATTCAAGAATTATTTGCATTAAATCAGTTTTCCACCACTTCCAGAGTTGTAAAATATCTCAAAGACAATAAACAACACAACAGAATCAGACCCATTGGGTGTGCTAGACAATCCCAAGTCTTCAGTAGAACACAGCGAATATTCTTTTGTTCCATTAAAAAAATCTATTTGGAAATTGTTGTGAATATATACATAGGATTTAAAAGGTTTTTTCCTTATGATAAAAATTTTATGATCTAGTTTCTTAGCAACTTTCCATCATACAAATACAGTATTATTAACTATAGTCATCATGCTGTACATTACATCCTTATGACTTAGTTATTTTATAACTAGAAGTTTATACCTTTTGACCCCCTTCAGTCATTTATCCCACCCATCCCACCTCTGACAACCACCAGTCTGTTCTCTGTATTCATGACCTTGATTTTTTGTGGTTGTTTAAATTTCACATAAAGTGGGATTATTTGGCATTTGTCTTTCTCTGACTTATTTCATTTAGCATAATATCCTCAGAGTCCAATCATGTTGTCGCAAAGGGTAAGATTTCATTCTTTTTTATGTCTGAATAGTATTCCAGTGTGTTTGTCTGTGTGTATATAAATAACACAATTTCTTTGTCCATTCATCCAACTTTGAACATTCAGGTTTTTTTCATACCTTGGCTATTGAAAATAATGCTGCAGTGAACATGGGGGTACACATATCTTTTTGAATTTGCTTTTGTTTTCTTCAGATAAACACCTAGAAGTGAATCACTGGGTCGCGTTGTAGTTCTATTTTTAATTTTTTGAGGACCCACCATTCACATTTCCAAAAGGGCTTCAACAGATTACATTCTTACCAACAGTGCACAAGGAGTTTGCTTTAATCTGCATCCTCACCAAAACTTGTAATTTCTTATCTTTTGGATAAAGTCATTCTGACAGATTTAAGGTGATATCTCATTGTGCTTTTGATTCATGCTGTACCTGTTAATTAGTGACATACCTGTTTTCCATTTGCATGTCTTCTTTGGAAAATGTCTATGCAACCCACTCCAGTATTCTTGCTTGGAAAATCCCATGGACGGAGGAGCCTAGTAGGCTACAGTCAGTCCGTGAGGTCGCAAAGAGTCGGTCACGACTGAGCGACTTCACTTCACTATCCATTTCTTAGTTGGATTGTTTGTGTTTTTTTGCTATTTGAGTTGTATGAATTCTTTACATATTTTGTATATTATCCCCTTATCAGTTTTATGATTTGCAAATATATTCTACCATCCAATGGATTGCCTTTTCATTTTATTGATAATTTTCTTTGCAGTGCAGATTTTTTATCTGATATATTAATTTTGTTTTCTAAAAAATTTTAAAGGTGTTTCAACACATAGGAAAAAACACTAGGAAGATAAATATAAATATAGTATTAGTGATTATTCTGGCTTATAGTGGCTTTAATTTTTACTTTGTATTTTTCTGTATCTTTTAATTTTACACAATAAATATTTATTGAGTCTCTAAACATACTTGAGACTGTTTTAAGTTGCCTGTAATTTCTGCTTCTCCCAGTTTTACCCAGCTCAGCCTCACATTGTGTCTGAACCAATCCTTCCTAAGCTTGTTAAATTATGAGATGCCAGAGTATAGGTCAAAAGCTGCCTTGCTACCAAATATAGCCTATGCCTTCTGTTGAGCTGCCCACCTGTAGACTTCATGATTTCCACTCATGTTTCAGCTTAGACAGGAGATCTGATTTACATAAATCATGCCTTACTAACTTTCTATCCGTCTTTTATCTCTTTCTTTTGAGCGCTAGACCCTTTCATCTTGTTCCTACCATGTCTGGAGGTTTACGTCAAACACAGAATCCCCGAAATGCCATGACTGTAATCACTGCCGTGGAACATTTACTACCCTATTTTTCATACTAGTCCTTTGAATACCAATACCAGCTTAGATTAGAGGCATTATAACCCTGGGTACTGTGATTTGGATAACTAGCCACCCTCCTTTGGGGGTGTTTAGCAGTTGAGATCCTGTCTGACTTGCTGTCTCCATCTGAATGAAAGATTATACCCCACCTCCCAGTCAGCCTCCAGGTGAGAAAATAAAATTTAAGCATTGAAAGAGAAAGCCAGCCTATGAAACAAGTGGATAGTTTCATCCACAGTCCACTTTAATTAAGTTCGTAAAATAAGTTCACTGTTTGGAAGAAACAGTGTTATCACCATGATAATGATATGTGGAACGCTATTTTAATTTTATTTACTGTCTTTTTTCTTTAGACATTTGAAAATTTAGATATAAGGTACATATTACATGCCATACTCAGTTGCTTAGTCATGTCTGACTCTTTGTGACCCCATGAACTGTAGCCCACCAGGCTCCTCTGTCTGAGGGATTCTCCAGGCAAAAATATTGCAGTGGGTTGCCATTCCCTTCTCCAGGGGATCTTCCTGACCCAGGGATTGAACCTGTGTCTCCTGCATTGGCAGGGAGATTCTTTACCACTGAGCCCCCTGAGAAACCAAATTATAGGAATGTTCTAAACATAATAATCTACGCCTGTAATTTCTAGTTTCCACAAAGTAAGATACACATCCTCTCTTTATTGAAAAGGCCGTATGTTTAAAAGATAGTTATGAGATTCTCCTTACATTGCAGTGATTCAAATAGTCTTTCCAATACTACTTTCTACTAAAATGGTATAACTTCTTTCTACTGTTAAATTACTGCTATCTACTATTAAAATGATATAGCTTCTTTCTACTTTCTACTAAAATGGTATAACTTCTTTTCACCTGTGTATGTATAATAGAGATGTAAATAATGGGAGTAGTAAATGCATTCTGTATGCACTCATTAGAGAAATGCTTTAAGAGAATGATTGATATTTCTAGATAAGAAGGAGCCTGGTACAAACATCATAAGTACACAAGCAGAAACCAAGATGGAGACCCCCAAGAAAGGTTATCACTATATTTATACAATCTTAAAAATATTAAAATATATGTGAAAATGCTCTTAGCTAGCCATATGTCTTTAAAATGTTGAACTGGCTTTATAAACATAATTTTATATAAAATAAGAATCGGAAAGACTAATATAGACAATTACATGTTAAATTATCAGAACTCAAATGTTGCTTAAATGTCACTTTGTTCTTATCCCACATTTCTCAAATGAGGAAAATTGGAGAGGTAGCTGAACACTGGATCACAATTGTGAGTGGAAAAATTACAAGGAAATTTTTTAATCTAGAAAAAATTTCTAAAATGACACACTTGACTCAAAAATATGATATTTAATGATATAGCATAATTTACATTAGCAAGTAAATATTTTGGAAACTTTTTTTGACATGCTTCCCTTGTGGCTCAGGTGGTAAAGAATCCACTCATAATGCAGGAGACCTGGGTTCAATCCCTGGGTTGGGAAGAGCCTCTGGAGAAGGGAAAGGCTATCTACTCCAATATTCTTGCCTGGAGAATTCCATGGACTTTATAGTCCATGGGGTCACAAAGAGTCACAAACGATCGAACAACTTTCACTTTTTTTTTGACATACTAACCATCAGGATTATGGAGAAACTCGAAGTCTCCATAGCGTTGCTGGCCTGAGACATGACCTACACAAAAAAAATGAGTTAGAAAAAAACCCAGAAAACAAACAAACAAAAAAAATGTGGTAATCAGTAGACTTGAAACTAAATCTCTATGATTGATAAACTACCAGGCTATAAAAATTTAATAAATTCTTAATTCCAATACACTAATCAACCATATAGAAAAAACAGTATAATCATTATATAAGAAAAAGATGAAACAGGCGTAAAAAAGGTATAAGGATGAGAAGTATGAAAAAGTAGAGGAAGTGGGAAATTCAGGACTGAGTCACTTCTAGATTATTGAGTTGACTACTGGTCACTTGTTTCAGGCATGTTAAACCTTTTAAACAATCAGAGTTTTGATAATCTGCATCTTTTTTGTTTAAGTTGTATTTAGCTCATTCATTCAGTGAACACCCAACTCCTACTATTGCAGAGCAGTCTATTTTAAATATTTCCCGGGGGGGAGGGAGGAGGGAGGGGGGTTCCGGAGGGGAAGCATATGTAAACCCATGGTGATATCATGACAATGTATGGCAAAAACAATAAAAAAATAAAATAAAATAAAATAAAAAAATAAAAGCTTATCATGACACAATAGTAAGAAAGGCATGGTTGCCTCTCAGCCTACAACCTAGCAGAGGGGCTAACTATCAATATGTTTATGAGAAGCTGAATACGAAATCTGCAGGAGACACAAGAGCTGTTAGAAGCAAAGAAGGTTACAGAGAGGTCTGAAAACAGGACCTATTCCTTGCAGAACAAATCACCTGTAGGAAAATAGTAAAGGAGGCAACGAAACGGGTAGGGTAGATTCATTGAAAAAGATAGAAAGCCCTAAATGGTAACCTAAAAAAAGTCCAGGTTTATTTTTGTATTGATTCAAATCTAATAATTGAAAAATAAGGTTCCTAGGGGCCAATGAAGTCAGGAAAACTCAATGTAAATATAAGGTAGCTAGTATTAGTGGTTTACTAAATTCCTCTACCATTACTGAGTAATCCTCAGAATGGACTCATTTCTAGTCAGTTTCCAGAACATCAGTTGACCCACAATTCTCTACACTTTCTGGGATATGAAAGAGTACATATATTCTCTGGAAAGTGTGCCTGCTTCTTATATCTGCAATTAATTGTGTCTGAGATAACAGAGAAATTCATATCCTGTAAAACAGAGATCTTAATTTCAGGATAATGTGTATTAAACTTCCAGGGGAAATGTGAGGGTCTCACAGTGTCAGAGTACTTCAGGAGTGCTACTGGGCATACAGGTAGGTGTCTGGAGCTCTTTCTTACCCTCATCTTTATTCCAGGTGAAACATGATTCTGAGTCCTGTTCATATATTCTGAGATTGATCCCTGTTATTTTGTTTGTTTGCTTTTAGTTTTCGTTTTAACTTAAACATCAGTTAATATAGTGATCTACTGGATAAAGAAGTGTACTAGTAGAAATCAAAAGTTATCAGCTACACTAAAGAAAAGTGAAAATATTACATTTACCTTTCCTGGATATATTTCCTCTGGGAGTTGGGGTTGGGGGAGGGGGCATCAATTTGTAATTAGAACAAACTCTCCAGTATGAAAGAAAGTGCTATATATGGAACATTAATGAATGTAATAAGATGAAGAAAATAAAGTATAAGGTGAAGAAGAAAAAGTTGTAGTTGTGTAAAGAGACTGTAGGCTTTAACAGACAGTAAAATCTTCCTGGGGGAGTGTTAGTGTTTTTTTTCCTCCTGTGAACAAACATCATGTATATATTTACTCAGGCCTTCAAACTTTTAAAGACATTTCTGTTAGTTTGAAATGGCAGGAAAGGATATAACTGAAGCTCATTTAATAATCTATTAAAACACAGTTCTTGCTTTTTCATTAATTCTCATGAGAACATTATTTTGAGTTAACCGTTTCTATTACCCAAGTCTGGAAACTTATCAGTAAGCAAATCAGGAAGTAAGTATAGTTAAGTTTTATAGTACTTTTTAGAAATCATATGAAAGTTGTTTTATGTATTACATTAAATTATAATTTAGTGAGCTATGATATTTACACTAAAAAAAAAGCCAATTACCAGACAAACTATTGAGAACATAAAATATTTCTATATTGTAATACAAAAGCCTTTTTTTGTTGTTGGTACAGACTTTCCATGGAGATAAAGCCTGTACCAAGTTGCTGGTCTTCTATCTTATCTCTAATTATATTGTCCTTTACTAGGATCTCAAGGCTGTTTTGATAACTGGAAGCAGGAATTTACTCAGAGAAGCTAAAGTAAATAAGGAGCAAACAAACCTCTGTTAGAGATTGTCGTCTGGGCACAGGTTGGAAAAGAATTTCCAAACATGAGACAGAATGAGAGGGAAATAAAGTTTATTAGAACGAGAGACGCTGTTAGAACAGCTGGCCAGCTCAAGGGAGAACCGGCTTGGAACAGGGGTCCTTACTTAGTCCGCTTTTATTCTCAGGGTACAAGTGGGATAGGGGTCTTGCCGGTCGTTTGATGATTGGATGAGGCACGTATACTGGTTGGGGGAAGAGTAAGACAAACACCTTATCCCTTTGTGGGGTAGGAGGGGAGACAGGTTATACTGCTCTGGAGAACCTGAAATAGTTACAACACTGGGAGGGAAGGATGATAAGAATCTGGTTTTTCCATTCCTGTGTTCCAAAATCCTCCTCGATTTTATCTGCTCTTTAGTCCCTGGGTCACCACAGAGATGTTCTTGTCCTTGGCACTACTGGACAAAAATGCTGTGAATGTGTGTTGCAGCTACCATAAAAAAGTCATAATGCCATGCTGTACTGATAAAACTATTCTAGATCACCAAACCTTTTCAAATATCATGTTATGAAAGCCATGAGTATAAGTAAATTAGTTAAAAAAAAAAAAACAACCTGTTACTTGTCTGTGTACAGGAAAGATGAAGCCTAAATTGATGAAGTGGTTTGCTCATTTCTTTACTAACCCCCAGTGATAAAGAGTTAAATTTTTTGTGTGTGGTAGTGGGGAGGGATGAGAAGGTGCTGTTCATTTAGACAGAATCTTCTGGGAAAGACTCCTAGGTAACATTTTAACTGAGACCTAAATGAATGAGAAAAGATTCCTTTTGTTTCTTTTTCTTTGATTGCCATGGCTAGGGCTTCCAAAGCTATGTTGAATAATAGTGGTGAGAGTGGCTGTCTTTGTCTTGTTCCTGATCTCAGAGGAAATGCTTTCAGTTTTTCTCCTTTGAGAATGATGTTTGTTGTGGATTTGTCTTATTCGGCCTTTATTATGTTGAAGTAGGTTCTCTGAGGATCCCCTGGAGGAGACCAGGGCAACCCACTCCAGTGTTCTTGAATGGAGAATCCCCACGGACAAAGGAGCCTGGTGGGCTACGGTCAATAGGGTCGCAGAGTCCAGAGGCAATTGAAGTGAGTTAGCACAGCACAGGTTCTCGCTATGCCCACTTTCTGGAGAGTCCTTATCATAAATGAGTACTGAATTTTGTCAAAAGCTTTTTCTGCATCTGTTAGATTATTATATGGTTTTTACCCCTCAATTTGTTAATATGGCCTATCACATTGACTGATTTGCACATATTGAAGAAGTCTTGCATCCCTGGGATAAACCAGACTTGATCATAGTGTATGATCTTTATAATGTTTTGTTGGATTCTATTTGTTAATATTTTGTTAAGGACTTTTACATCTGTGTTCATCAATGTTATTGGCCTGTAATTTTCTTTTCTGTGTGGTACCTTTGTCTGGTTTTGGTGGCTTTGTAGAATGAATTTGGCAGTATTCCTGCCTCTGCAATTTTTTGAAAGAGTGAGATGGATAGGTGTTATCTTTTCTCTAAATGTTTGATAGAACTGACCTGGGGCTTTTGTTTGTCAGATTTTTAATCATAATTTAAAGAATTAGCCATTCACAGTGACCAAGCACTTGAGGCAGAGAAAAGTTATGTGGAATAATTAAAAAGAGAAAAGACTACTTTAGCTAATAATTAGTGTTTATTTAAGCAAACCATAGTAAATCTAGAATTACAGTATTATACAGGCATTAAATTTACTGTTTATTCAGAGATTTAATCTTAATGAGAAAATTCTTAATCTATCATAAGTGAAAATGTAAAGAATCAATTTCGACTACTGTATAACTATATCTAGTACTTAAAAGAAAAATACAAAAGAAAGCACATAAAATATTAAGAGGGTTTTTATTTGGGAACTGGGGTCATAGGTGATTGATTAGTCATCTATCATTATTTTCCACATCTTCTGTAATTTATTTCTCAAATTCATTTCAAAGAAAGTATTCAAATATCTTTTGCCAAGAAGCAGCTTTATTCTGAATACTGAAATTCAGTTAAATAAGGTGTGCATTACATGTTTTTTTCTGAAAAGTAAATAAATATATTAGAAAGTTTAAATAGAGCTACTTAAGACTCATCAGTACATCCTTTTAAAAAATTTTAAATGTTTTACATAATCATTTTATAACAAACATATTTAATTAAATAAGATTATAGTTATGTATGCATGACTGTGCACCTACATACTTCAGAAATATCTGAAGAAATATCTGTTAAGTAGAGAGAGTTCCAAAGATTGTAGACCTTTCTTCTAAATACCCTCCAACACTTTTGGGGGTTTTTTGTTTTTAACCAGTGACATTTTTTAATTCTCTGTTTCAGAAGAAGTAAAAATAGTTTGGGATACAAACTGTTATATATTAACAAAACTTGAATCTATTTACACTTTAATGTAATTTAAAATTTTTCTATAGAAAAAATTTTTTTTCCAGTTTTCAAATGATTAATATAAATACTATATTGACACATTTTTCTATGTTTTTCTTTTTAAAGAATTTTTTCTTAAAAAATTAGAACATTAAACAGCAATGTTCTTTTTTTAACAGTAATTCTCATCTAGGTTTTTTTTTTCTACTACCCACAGAAGTAATCAACATTAGAAAATTATTATATATAACTTATAGCCTTTTAAGAAAAATAAATTACATTTACATATTACAAAATAAATACATATACACAGAGAAAGAGAAAAGGGCTTCTTTGATGGCTCAGTTGGTCAAGAATCCACCTGCAAGAGACCTGGGTTTGATCCCTGGTTTGGGAAGATCCCCTGGAAAAGGGAAAGGCTACTCACTCCAGTATTCTGGCCTGGAGAATTGCATGGACTTTATAGTCCATGGGGGTCACAAAGAGTCAGACATGACTAGCAACTTTGACTTTCATAGAGAGAGAAATGCATATATCCATAGAAAATATATAGCATTGTTCTCTGTTATTTTTGTAAAAATTATGCCACCATAGTTCATTCCTGTTGAATCATATTCAGCTGCATTAATAGGCCATATTTTTGTTTGTATTTTTGTTTTGATGTGAATTTTACACACAACAAAATGCACAGGTCTTAGATGTTCATTCCTTACTCCCCTTCCCAGCTGATTTCAGTCCCATCCCCAGAGGGAACCACTCTTATGATTCTTTTTAACTATAGACTAAACCCACTTGTTCTATAATTTTACAGAAATAGAATTATATACTTTTTTACTTAAGATTTCTTTTTATTAAGCATTGTTTTTGAGATTCATCCATGTTGTTTGGTATATAAGTTTATATATTTATATGTATTTTTTTAATTCAAGTATAGTTGACAGTGTTTCAAGTGTATAGCAAGGTGATTCAGTTATACATATATACATGCGTGTGTGTGCTCAGTCAGTCACTCAGTTGGATCCAACTCTTTGTGATTCCATGGACTGTAGCCCTCCAGGCTCCTCTTTCCGAGAAATTTTCCAGGCAAGAATACTGGAGTAGGTTGCCATTTCCTATACCAGGGGATCTTCCCTACCCAAGGATCAAAGTCATGTCTCTTGCATTTCCTGCATATATATTATTTTCAGTTTCATTTTCATTATAGATTGTTGCAAGGTATTGAGTATAGTTCCCTGAGCTTCACAGTAGGTCCTTGCTGTTTTTCTATTTTATAACTGGTATCTTGTATCTATTAATCCCAAATCTCCAATTTAGCCCTCCCCTTGTTTCTTTTTCTGGACTCATTTGCCTGTATTGGCTTTGAAATAAACCTTTGGACAAAAGTAAGAAAATCTTCTTAAAAGATATAATTGCTGTTTCAGTTCAGTTCAGTCTCTCAGTCATGTCCAGCTCTTTGTGACCCCCATGGACTACAGCACACCAGGCCTCCCTGTCCATCACCAACTCCTGGAGTTTACTCAAACTCAGATCCATTGAGTCAGTGATGCCACCCAACCATCTCATCCTCTGTCATCCTCTTCTCCTCCTGCCCTCAATCCTTCCCAGCATCAGGGTCTTTTCAAATGAGCCAGTTCTTCACATCAGGTGGCCAAAGTATTGGAGTTTCAGCTTCAGCATCACTCCTTACAATGAATATTCAGGATTGATTTCCTTTAGGATGGACTGATTGGATCTCCTTGCTGTCCAAGGAACTCCCAAGAATCTTCTCTAACACCACAATTCAAAAGCATCAATTCTTTGGATGCTGGAAAAACCATAGCTTTATTTTTATTTATTTATTGATATTTATTTATTTTATAAACAAGTTCATTTGTATCATTTTATTCTGGTGGCTCAGACAGGAGAGAATCTGCCTGCCATGCTGGAGACCCAGGTTCGATCCCTGGGCTGGGAATATCCCCTGGAGAAGGGAATGGCAACCCAGTCCAGTATTCTTGCCTGGAGAATTCCATGAGCAGATAGTCCATGGCATTGCAAAGAGTCGGACATGACTAAGTGACTGACACTTTCACTTTCACGTTCAGTAAATGATAATATGATGTTTTTCTTTGTCTGACTGACTTAATTTAGTATGATAATTTCTAGGTCCATCCATGTTGCTGCAAATGTTTCACTCTTTCTTATGTACAAGAGATATTCCTGTGTGTGGGT
The DNA here is from genome assembly GCA_007570785.1 of Antilocapra americana. Taxonomy (NCBI): domain Eukaryota; kingdom Metazoa; phylum Chordata; class Mammalia; order Artiodactyla; family Antilocapridae; genus Antilocapra; species Antilocapra americana. The sequence continues at coordinate 169,225 of ML661338.1, read as the reverse complement.
GTGTACACTGTATCTCCTTTAGATATGTGAACATTGGGGTACATGTAATTCTTTGAATTAGAGTTTTTCTCTTTTCCTGAAAAGTGCCCAGGAGTGGTATTGCTGGATCATATGGTAATTCTATTCTTAGTGATGTAAGGAACCTTCTTACTGTACTCCATAGCATCTGCACCAATTTACATTCCCACGAACAGTGTAGGAGGATTCCATTTTCTCTTAACTCTCTCCAGCATTTATTGTAGACTTTTTGATGATGGCCATTCTAACCAGTGTAAGGTGCTACCTCACTGTAGTTTTTACTTGAATTTCTCTAATAATTAGTGATATTGAACAGGGCCCAAAACAGTAAAATCAGAAATGAAAAAGGAAAAGTTATAACACCACAAAAATATAAAGGATCATAAGAAACTACTGTGAGCAACTATGTACCAATAAAATGTGCAACCTAGAAGAAATACGCAAATTCTTAGAAAGGTACAATCTCCCAAGACTGAACCAGGTGGAAATAGAAAATATAGACAGACCAGTTACCTGTACTGAAACTGAATCAGTAATGTAAAAACTCCCAACAAACAAAAGTTTAGGACCAGATATCTCCACAAGTGAATTCTACCCAACATTTAGAAAAGAGTTAACACCTATCCTTCTGAAACTATTCCGAAAAATTGCAGAGGAAGAAACACTTTCAAATTCATCTTGTGAGGCCACCATCACTCGGATACCAAAACAAGACAAATATATTACTAAAAAAACAAAAAGAAAGTTACAGGTCAATATCACTAATGAACACAGGCACAAAATCTTTAACAAAATACTACCCAACCAATCGAACAAGACATTAAAAGGATCATATACCATGATAAAGTTGGGTTTATCCCAGGGATGTGAGGACTTTTCAGTATCCAGAAATCATTAACTGTGATATACCACATTAACAAATTGAAGAATAGAAACCATATGATCATCTCAATAGATACAGAAAAAGCTTTTGATCAAATTCAGCATCCATTTTTGATGAAAAAAAAACATTCTTCAGAAAGTAAGCAGAGAGAGGTATGTAGAACATACCTCTACATAATAAAGGCTGTATATGAGTAATTTGTATTCTTTATTGCTGAGTAGTATTCCATTATATGAATGTACTAAAGTATATTTATTTGTGCCTCAGAAATCCTCTTAGCCTCTCACTTATCTCGCAGCCTTTGGTCCCTTTTCTGGCCTAGCTCCCATCTCAGAGGACAATTCAGCTGGGCACTTCCCAGCAACTATACCAACAAGCAGATTAATAGTCATTCCATCTTGGAGCTTCTTTACTACCGATGAAGTGTGAGATGCGGTGAGACTCACCTGGTTCTCATGTGTGTGTTACCTGGGTGTGGAGGGTGTTAATACTCCCTTGGGCAAACATTGGACAAGTAGGAGATGGGCACCAGAAAATAAATTCTTTTGTCTTTATTCCTAAACAGACTATACTACATTCAGTTGGGACATAGACCCTTTCTGAAGATTGTACTTGATACCAATTAAGTGTCTACTGAGAAATTTATCTCCCCATGTTTGTTCTCCCTTTTCCCGCATCTGACTTTTTTTCTCACATCTGCACTCCCTAATAAAATAGTGGTATATAAACTTTTGCCTCAGGCTCTGCATCCCGGGGAGCTCCAGCTGATGCATCCAAATTTAGACGTTTACATTAGTTTTATTTGACTTTCTTGTGTATACCTGAAGTGCTTCTCTAGAGTCTTACCCATATGACAAGTATATATTTCTCCTTTACCAATATTAATATTCTCTAAGTTTACTCACATTTTCTGAGCATCTTCTGTGGGCCATGCACTCTCTGAAGTAATGATATAATGGTTAAACATAATATTTCTGATTCCTGTTTGATGGGTTAAAGTTATATAGAAATGGTAGGTGTAAGGTATTAGCCTTTTAGCCACTTACAGTTACCTCTCTCCCATTGCTTTATTCTGCCAATAGCAGAAATATAAATATGTTCAGAAACTTGAATATTGGTATATTTGAAATATACATAGATTCCAAACCTTTTTTCCTAATGTGACTACAGACTCTATACTACAGTGATAGTAACTTGAAAATGGAGAGTACACATAGAGAAGATCTGTAGAGCACCTAATTTCACACAAAGTAAAATTTCTCAAGTAAGGCTTAAGAAAGGCTACTGACATATCAGGATTGACAGCCTGATATTCATCCCATAGCGTTTCCTTTCTGTTTTCGTTCATTAATAAAAAAAATAATGGGGGTTGAAAAAAAGGTTTAGTTCAGAATGATGTTATTGAGTATGACTGACATGGATGTATATCTTATCAGTTCAGTTGCTCAGTCATGTCTGACTCTTTGTGACCCTATGGACTACAGAATGCCAGGCCTCCCTGTCCATCACCAGCTCCTGGAGATTACTCAACTCAGGCCCATTGAGTCAGTGAGGCCATCCAAACATCTCATCCTCTGTTGTCTACGTCTCCTCCCGCCTTCAATCTTTCCCAGCATCAGGGTCTTTTCACATGAGTTAGCTATTCACATCAGGTGGCCAAAGTATTGGAGCTTCAGCTTCAGCATCAGTCCTTCCAATGAATATTCAGGACTGATTTCCTTTACGATGGACTGGCTGGATCTCCTTGCAGTCCAAGGGATTCTCAAGAGTCTTCTCCAACACCACAGTTCAAAAGCATCAATTCTTTGGCACTCAGCTTTCTTTACAATCCAGCTCTCACATCCATACATGACTACTGGAAAAACAATAGCTTTGACCAGATAGAACTTTGTTCGCAAAGTACTGTCACTGCTATTTAATATGCTGCCTAGGTTGGTCATAACTTGTCTTCCAAGAAGCAAGCATCTTTTAATTTCAGGGCTACAGTCACCATCTGGAGTGATTTTGGAGCTCAAAATAATAAAGTCTATCACCGTTTCCACTGTTTCTTCATCTATTTGCCAAGAAGTGATGATACAAGATGTCATGATCTTAGTTTTGTGAATGTTGCACTTTAAGTCAACCTTTTCATCTCCTCTTCCACTTTCATCAAGAGGCTCTTTAGTTCTTCGCTTTCTGCCATAAGGGTGGTGTCATCTGCGTATCTGATATTTCTCCTGGCAATCTTGATTCCAGCTTGTGCTTCATCCACTCTAGCATTTCTCATGATGTACTGTGCATATAAGTTAAATAGACAGGGTGACAATATACAGCTGGGACGTATTTCTTTACTGCTATGGAACCAGTCAGTTGTTCCATGTCCAGTTCTAGCTGTGGTTTCCTGACCTGAATGCAGTTTTCTCAAGAGGCAGGTCAGATGGTCTGGTATTCCCATCCCATCTCTCGAAGAATTTTTCACAGTTTGTTATGATCCACACAGTCAAAGGCTTTGGCGTAGTCAATAAAGCAGAAGTAGATGTTATTCTGGAACTCCCTTCCTTTTTCTATGATCCAACAGATGTTGGCAATTTGATCTCTGGTTCCTCTGCCTTTTCTAAAACAAGTTTGAACATCTGGAAGTACACAGTTCAAATACTGTTGAAGCCTGGCTTGGAAAATTTTGAACGTTAATTTACTAGTGTGTGAAATGAGTACAATTGTGGGGTAGTTTGTACATTCTATGGCATTGCCTTTCTTTGGGATTGGAATGAAAACTGACCTTTTCCAGTCCTGTGGCCACTGCTGAGTTTTCCAAATTTGTTGGCATATTGAGTGCACCACTTTCACAGCAGCATCTTTTAGGATTTGAAATAGCTCAACTGGAATTCCATCACCTACACTAGCTTTGTTTGTAATGATGCTTCCTAAGGCCACATTCTAGGATGTCTGGCTCTAGGTGAGTGATCACACCATTGGGATTATCTGAGTCATGAAGATCTTTTTTGAATAGTTCTGTGTATCCTTGCCACCTCTTCCTAACATCTTCTGCTTCTGTTAGATCCGTAGGGTTTCTGTCCTTTATTGAGCTCATCTTTGCATGAAATGTTCTCTTTGTATCTCTAGTTTTCTTGAAGAGATCTCTAGTCTTTCCCATTGTATTGTTTTCCTCTATTTCTTTGCACTGATCACTGAGGAAGGGTTTCTTATCTCTCCTTGCTATTCTTTGGAACTCTGCATTCAAATGGGTGTATCCTTCCTTTCCTCCTTTGCCTATCTCTTCTCTTCTTTTCATAGCTATTTGTAAGTTGTCCTCAGACAGCCGTTTTGCCTTTTTGAATTTCTTTTTCTTGGGAATGGTCTTGATCCATGTCTCCTGTATATTGTCACAAACCTCCATCTATAGTTCTTCAGGTACTCTGTCTATGAGATCTAATCCCTTGAATGTATTTGTCTCTTCCACTGTGTTCTTATAGATGCTTGATTTAACATTAGTAGCTTTAGATAGTTGAGTATAACAAATTTTGTTCATTTTGGACTAAAATTCTATATGTCAAATTTTAAGATTAAAATTCTTTCTGTCAAAGGTGGAGAAGGTCTATACAGTCAGCAAAAACAAGACGGGGAGCTGACTGTGGCTCAGGTCATGAACTCCTTATTGCCAAATACAGACGTAAAAGTGAAAAAGTATGAAAACCACTAGACCATTCAGGTATGACCTAAATCAAATCCCTTATGATCATACAGTTGAAGTGAGACATAGATTCAAGGGATTAGATCTCATAGACAGAGTGCCTGAAGAACTATGGACAGAGGTTCGTGACATTGTACAGGAGACAGGGATCAAGATTATTCTCAGGAAAAAGAAATGCAAAAAAGCAAAATGGCTGCCTGAGGAGGCCTTACAAATAGCTATGAAAAGAAGAGAAGCGAAAAGCAAAGAAAAAAAGGACAGATACAACCATTTGAATGCAGACCTCCAAAGAATAGCAAGGAGAGATAAGAAACCCTTCCTCAGTGATCAGTGCAAAGAAATAGAGGAAAACAATACAATGGGAAAGACTAGAGATCTCTTCAAGAAAATTAGAGATACCAAGGGAACATTTCATGCAAAGATGGGCTCAATAAAGGACAAAAACTCTATGGATCTAACAGAAGTAGAAGATATTAAAAAGTGGTAGCAAGAATACACAGAAGAACTATTCAAAAACAATCTTCATGACCCAGATAATCCCAATGGTGTGATCACTCACCTAGAGCCAGACATCCTGGAATGTGAAGTCAAGTGGGCCTTAGAAAGCATCACTATGAACAAAGCTAGTGTAGGTGATGGAATTCCAGTTGAGCTATTTCAAATCCTAAAAGATGCTGCTGTGAAAGTGGTGCACTCAATATGCCAACAAATTTGGAAAACTCAGCAGTGGCCACAGGACTGGAAAAGGTCAGTTTTCATTCCAGTCGCAAAGAAAGGAAATGCCAAAGAATGTGCAAACTACCTCACAATTGCACTCATCTCACACACTAGTAAAGTAATGCTCAAAATTCTCCAAGTCAGACTTTAACAATGCATGAACCATGAACTTCCAGATGTTCAAGCTCATTTTAGAAAAGGCAGAGGAACCAGAGATCAAATTGCCAGCATCCGTTGGATAACTGAAAAAACAGGAGAGTTCCAGAAAAGCATCTATTTCTGCTTTATTGACTATGTCAAAGCCTTTGACTGTGTGTATCACAACTGTGGAAAATTGTGAAAGAGATGGGAATACCAGACCACCTGACCTGCCTCCTGAGAAACCTGTATGCAGGTCAGGAAGCAACAGTTAGAACTGGACATGGAACAACAGACTGGTTCCAGATAGGAAAGAAGTAGGTCAAGGATATATATTGTCACCCTGCTTATTTAACTTATATACTGAGTACATCATGAGAAATGCTAGAGTGGATGAAGCACAAGCTGGAATCAAGATTGCCAGTAGAAATATCAATAACCTCAGATATGCAGATGATACTACCCTTATGGCAGAAAGTTAAGAAGAACTAAAGAGCCTCTTGATGAAAGTGAAAGAGGAGACTGATAATGTTCACATAAAGCTGAACATTCAGAAAACTAAGATCATGGCATCTGTTCCCATCACTCCGTGGCAAATAGATGGGGAAACTGTGGAAGACTTTATTTTTGGGGGCTCCAAAATCACTGCAGATGGTGACTGTAGCCCTGAAATTAAAAGATGCTTGCTCCTTGGAAGGCAAGTTATGACCACCCTAGACAGCATATTAAAAGCAGAATCATTACTTTGCCAACAAAGTTCCATCTGGTCAAAGCTATTGTTTTTTCAGTAGTCATTTATGGATGTGAGAGTTGGACTATAAAGAAAGCTGAGTGCCGAAGAATTGATGCTTTTGAACTGTGGTGTTGGGGAAGACTCTTCAGAGTCCCTTGGACAGCAAGGAGATCCAACCAGTCCATCCTAAAGGAAATCAGTCCTGAATATTCATTGGAAGGACTGATGTTGAAGCTGAAAATCCAATCCTTTGGCCATCTAATGGGAAGAACTCACTCATTTGGTAAGACCTTGATGCTGGGAAGGATTGAGGGTGGAAATAGAAAAGAACAACAGAGGATGAGATGATTGGATGGCATTACCGACTCAATGGACCTGAGTTTGTGTAATCTCCGGGAGTTGGTGATGGACAGGGAGGCCTGGCATGCTGTAGTCTGTTGTGTTCCAAAGAATTGGACATGACTGAGAGACTGAACTCAACTGAAAATTCTATCTTTGTGGTAAAAGAAGTTTTTAATTGGTGTTCAAGCTTTTTAAGGTGTCTGTGTATCCCCTGATATTCATGAAAAATAGCATATATAGAATGCATTTCAGTTTGGAGGGTTGGGGAGAGCCATAGCTGAAAGCAGGATAAGTACAACAAATAAAAACAAGGAAAAGAATTAATAATCAATGGTAAACATGCTGTTACATATGTAATATCAATGTTTTTGCAACCTGTGTGCTCTCTTCCAAGACCTTGGAGAAATACATAACTAGAGCTGCTGCCAACCTCCCCACAAACTGTACTGTCCACTTGGCCATAGAAGGGAGTATTTTCTGTACTTCTCTTGAAATGGAGGTTTTTACTATGAATGGGGAAGTTTTTCTCCTATTTATCAAGTTCTCACATACCACCTGTTTGGTTTTCCAATAGAAAAAGGGTGACTTTCCTAGCTATACCTTGTTACATATCCAGAGATAAGCTATCTTTATTGTGTGTGTTAGTTACTCAGTCCTGTCTGACTCTCTGCGACTCCACTAACTATAGTCCACCAGACTTCTCTCTCCATGGAATTCTCCAGACAAGAATAGTGGAGTGGGTTGCCATTCTTCAGGATGGCAAAATATTGCCAGATGTTATAAAGATAGCAATATGTATATAAAAAATATGTTAGACGTACATTTCAGTCAGTAACAACTTTAATGAGATAATAGTTCAGGACTGAAACAATTAAAAATAAAATAATGAATGTAAATTATTGCATTTATTACTTTTATCAAGTGGTTCAGGCCCAAATATGTTATTCTTTTAATATTTTGTACATTGGTTGAATTGGCTTAGTTTTTCTTCATAGTTTTTTGTTTCGTTTTGTATAGAAATATTCTGGAAATTTTCTCACAAAAGACCTTGTTATTTTTTATTATTATATATTTCAATGCATTATAGAAAATTCCAAGGCTTATGTGTCCAGTCTGTTCTCTCTGTAGACTAAATTACTTTGACTGTGTTCACTTTTATTTCCAGCTTTCTTAAATCCTTCCATATTTGGGTGGAATTGCTCTGTTTCTTGGAAAAGTTTCTTAAAACTGTTTGAAAATAATAAAAAAAAAAATCAATTTTGGCCCATAGCAGGGGAAAATAGTTTTAACTTCAGAGGTGAGTTTCTTATTCAGTCTTTTAAGGGTCTTGGGGAGTAAATTTACAAACTTGATTTCTTGACATGAGAAGAAAATAAGAAAGTTAAAAAGTTGTAGGAAAAAAACAGTGTGTATCTGTTTATGGTAATGAAATATGTATTTAGGCTGTTTTAAAAGTTTTATTATATGAAAGAGTATTTTCTTATAACTAAGCCTTACAACTTTAAAACAGCCCAGAAGATTTTGATTCAGTCATTCTGTTTTGGAACTTGGACATCATTTCTCATATGTTCATGAGTACTCATCCTTGAGGAATCACTGATCTAAGGAAATACATTGTTCAGATATCTGCAGATTAAGCCTCTAAGGCCCAGATATCAAGCATTTAAATACTAGTGATCGTGGCACAATCACTGGATTCTCCCATTAATTCCTGTCCTCCCCCTCCTTGCACAGATGGAGAAGGGATTCTTTAATGCTTCAGGTGCACTATGTAGAGGGTCATTTTATTCTCTAGAAATTTTTCCCTCTATACATTACTAGCTCTTTTCCTTACTATATCCTTTATTCACTGACCTGGGTGTTGTTTTTTTTTTCAGTCACAGTTTTTATTCTGGATATTTTAAAATTATATATTTTATCATTTTTATTTTTAAAACATTCTGTTGCTTGTCAGTATTCACAGAAAGGTTTATCATTTTATAGGCAGTACAAACCAACCAGAGTATGACTTTACATTATATTAAAGGCTGACCCTTCTTGGGTGATTTTGTTGAATCCTGTGGTTAATAATGAAGTAAGACATTATTATATATATATGGCCCAAATAAATATTTTTAAATGCATGGGTAAAAGCTTTGAAACTCAAGAATAAAGCACAGAAACACAATTATAATAAAAACTATTGATTTACTTTTATTACTCCATGGTAAATTTTACACATAAAAACAAAATTAAATAAGAACAGTATGGTAAACCTCAATTCTCCTTGTTCTCAAGCATTACCAGTAATTTTGTGAAAATTACTGATTCATTCTCAGAGACACTGCCAAAACCTGAGAGTCCCAGAAAGCTAAACTCCAGGTTGCTTAGGGTCTTTTTGTTTGTTCACGTGTTTCTTACAAAATAATTCTCTCAGAGTGCTGTATGTGCATTGTAAAAGCAGTAAAGATTCAGTGGTGGGTGGGAAAAAATAATACAATTCCAGAAATTACTGTTTCGCCTAGCCCTTCCTACCAAATAACAGCGAGAACAACAAAAATGAACAGTCAAACCCAGTTTATTTAAATTTATTCAATATGCTCTAAATACAGTTAGAATTGCAAATTCGTGACAATTGTTGAATCCTGGTAAGTATTATGAACCTTGTGTGTATTTGTTGGTCGATTAGTGGTGTCTGACTCTTTGCAACCCCATAGACTGTAGCCCTCCAGGCTCCTCTGTCCATGAAGTTCTCTAGGCAAGAATACTGGAGTGGGTATCCATTCTCATCTCCAGGGGAATATTCTCAACCCTGGAATAAAATCCAGGTCTCCCATATTACAGGTATATTCTTTAGCTCTGAGCCAACAGGGACATGATCTTTTATGAACCCTAGTCTCTACAAATTTGACCTGCAACAATAAAAATTTCAAGTTTGAATTTAGTTTACTGAGTCTTGTAATATTTTACTTTCAGTGACTTTATATTTAGTTTCTGAAAACTAACCAAATAACTAAAGAGATGATTTTTAAATTTTAGAATTTGCAGATGGCTTATGATTAACTATTTTATTTTTAATTAATTAATTAATTATTTTCATTACATTGTCATGTTGGTTTTGCCTTACATTGACATGAATCCACCATGGGTATACATGTGTTCCCCTTCCAGAACCCCCTTCCCACCTCCCTCCCGATTGCATCCCTCTGGGTCATCCCAGTGCACCAGCCCTGAGCACCCTGTATCATGCATCAAACCTGGGCTGGCGATTCATTTCACATATGATAATTTACATGTTTCAATGCCATTCTCCCATATCATCCCACCCTTGCCCTCTCCCATAGAGTCCAAAAGACTGTTCTATACATCTGTGTCTCTTTTGCTGTCTCGCATACAGGGTACTCGTTACCATCTTTCTAAATTCCATATATATGCGTTAGTATACTGTATTGTTGGTTTTCCTTATGGCTTACTTCACTCTGTATAATAGGCTCCAGTTTTGTCCACCTCAGTAGAAAAGATTCAAATGTATTCTTTTTTTATGGCCGAGTAATATTCCATTGTGTATTTATACCACAGCTTCCTTATCCATTTGTCTGTTGATGGGTATCTAGGCTGCTTCCATGTCCTGGCTATTGTAAACAGTGTAGTGATGAACATTGGGGTACACGTGTCTCTTTCAGTTCTGATTTCCTCAGTATGTATGCCCAGCAGTGGGATTGCTGGGTCATTTGGCAGTTCTATTTTCAGTTTTTTAAGGAATCTCCACACTGTTCTCCACAGTGGCTGTACTAGTTTGCATTCCCACAAGCAGTGTAAGAGTGTTCCCTTTTCTCCACATCCTCTCCAGCACTTATTGCTTGTAGGCTTTTGGATGGCAGCCATTCTGACTGGTGTAAAGTGGTACCTCATTGTGGTTTTGATTTGCATTTCTCTGATAATGAGTGATGTTGAGCATCTTTTCATGTGTTTGTTAGCCATTTGTATGTCTTCTTTGGAGAAATGTCTGTTTAGTTCTTTGGCCCACTTTTTGATTGGGTCATTTATTTTTCTGGAATTGATCTGCAGGAGTTGCTTGTATATTTTTTATTCCATATTTGTTAAAGAGCAGTTTGATCTGAAAAATACATTGAAAAAATATTTCTGTTTAAGGACTTTCTGACAATTTCTTCCTTTAAGTTAATGTTCAGACATATGGCTTCATATTCAGCAGGGAAACTTTTTAAACAAATCAATTGAAAATTAGAACTGCGTTTGCTTTTAAAAAAATTTTAGTTAACTATTTGCTATATAGTATGTATGTCATATCGTAAAAAAATATATTACAATTTTCAAATTACTTTTCTCTTGATACTTGAAATGGTTTTGATCAGATTATTCTGGGAAATACAATTTTCTTGGCAGAGGAGTGTCATGGAAGAACCAAAGGCTGACTCATAAAGTTTCTACTCAGGAGTGACACACAGTACTTCCACTTACTTTCTATTGGCCAAAACATGTCAAATGGCCAACCCTGAAGTTATTGGAACAGAAAACTAATAATTTTTTTTTCTTTTTGTGGAGAATGAGAACAAATAATTGAGAGCAATACAGTTCACCACAAATACTACCTATTATATCTGTGACCCACTTTGTCAGAAATATTTTCTTTTCCTTCCTACACATGCAAAATACGCACTCTCCTAATGGATACTCCTAAGTCCTACCCCAGATCCAGATGTAGGATTTGATAATAGTTTTTATATTAAGTCTGGATTTCTTACCTTTCTTGATTCTGTGTGCTAGAAACTAAAGTGACAAATTATCTGTCCAACATATATCCAGTGTATAGTGCTGGAATAATAGGATAATCAAAATAATTCCAATTCAGAAAGGGAAAAATGAGAAGCATATAAGAATCACTGGTGACTTGCAGTTTTGAAATCACACTGAACATATATTGCAAAGGTTTCCTACACTGGAATAGGAAATACTTTGTTTTTTTTTTTAGTTCTGATTCTGTTCTCTAGTATTAGCTTCCTAGTTCACTGCCTTCGTGGCTTTTGACTCTGACTTTTGGGTTGCCCATCATTTCTTAGTATCTTCCGGGGACATATCAGAGGAAGATATTTCAAGTGTATGTCTGTTTAGAGCTGAACAACTTTGTCTGCCTGCTCAATTTCCAAAACATATTGAGGCCAAATGTCATTTTAAGTCTCAAAAAGTTCTAGTCTCTCTTAGTCAGTGTTAAATATAGTCTTGTCAGTATGATGTCTAGAACTTGGCGCTTTATCAATTTTCTTCCAGTGTCTACATGTGCCAATATTCACACTCGTAGTTATTTTGAAGACATACTCAGCTCTCTTTAGACTTGATTACTAGCACCCTGGTTTATCAGACTTTCATGAGAAAACATACATAGTCGCTTTTCTCTGATCCACTTTGTGTAAGAATTTTAAAGGCAGTGTTTAATCTAAAAGTATTATTGGTTGCCACTTTTAATTTATTGAGTATAACAGGTCTGTAGGGATCTGATAGTTATGTACTTAGTTTGGTTTTTGACCTTAAGTCAGCCTTTGGTTCTGAGAGCATTTGTTAACCTTATGTTTCACTGGCTGAGTTGAGAAAAAATTGTTTATTTCAACCACCAAGTCGTAGAATTTCTGAATTCACTCCTTGCCCCTCCATTGATGCTTGAAGCCAAATCAGTTCTTTCTGAACTCATCTCTTGCTTGTTGTACCATGGTAAATGAAGCCATTAGCAACCAAGATATTATTACTGTCCCTATGCTTGTTTTGCTCAACATATGCCTTCCAGTTTACCACAAATGACAATTTTACTAAATGCATGACAACTGCATGACATGAGTTGCCATTTTTCCAGCCACTAACAGCTGTCTCACTAAGTTACACCATCCTCTATTACAGAAGTATGTAAATTCTTGATACCAATTTTGGTATTAATTACTAGGTTAGTGAAATGACAGACTACCCCTAAATCTCAGTGGCTTACAAGCAACAGAGATTTCTTTCATTTTTGTTACATGCTGGCTGTTGCTCTACTTTAGTAACTTTTTAACCCTAAGTACTAGAATGATGGAGCAGCCACTGTATTTTACATGATATTATTAGGACCCGGTAAAAGTCATGGCCTTCTGATGCAATGACTTTAAAAATCTGATTAGACAAGATTCTCATCACTTCCATTCATACTCTGTTCACTAAAATAAATCTTATAGCTAAGCTTGATGTTGATGTTTTATCCTGTCACAGAGATTGGGAATAGATAATTGGGTATAAAGAAATCTAATTGAGTGTGGAGAAGTAGCCACCCTTTATTTCAGTAGTTTTTAATGAAGTAACTTGTAGTTATTGGATTTGGAAACAGCTAAGCTAAATCCTCAGATACATTTTGAGGCCAGTTGAATTAGAATTATCATCTGTTTTCTGTGAGGTTGTTTTATTTATTTACAAAATAGTAACACTTTTTATTATTCAGTTTGAGACTCTAAGAACAATATTTGAAAGAATTTTGTACTGATAATATCACAGTGGGAAGGCAGGTTGAGTAGAGAAAATTATGACTGTTGGAAAAGTTTAGATTCTAATTTTTTAAATAAGATAAAAAAAAATACTGTTGAAGCCATAAAAAGAAGCAACAAAGAGGAAAAATACAGTCTAGCAAGCATAGCAGTAAAAAACGTTTTGGAAAGGGAAGTAAGTTGAAATTAATTGGGGTAAAAGAAAAACAGAAAATATCATGTGGCCCATATGTAGGAAGAAGACACATATTTCCCAGTTTCCAAAAAAAGTGAATGATCTTCAAATGGATAAAATAATAAAAAAATGTCTACATCTTCTAAGAAGCAAAACAGTGGGTCAAAAGATAGCAAATACCTCACATGCTTTCTATAATTTCTTCTTCTGTACCTTTTGCGAGAATTATGCTTTTCCCATATAGCATAGGGCAAGTGCAGATCTTTATCACAATACTCCAAATACTTGAGGAAATCATCATTTGTCTTAAGATATGTAACTTATCTACTATTTCTGACACAATCTCATTTAATGAGACTTGGTTAAACTACATTTGAAAATCAGAGTGTTAATAGTTTGACATCTTTGATTCCAAATGTATATTTGACAAAAAGGAAATAGAGACTAGTTAAAAGACACAGTCTAGAGAGCAGCCCAAGATGGCCGACTTCGAGGATCGGGTGTCGGATGAGGAGAAGGTACGCATAGCTGCTAAATTTATCACTCATGCACCCCCAGGAGAATTCAATGAAGTGTTCGGTGCTGTCCAGCTACTACTTAATAATGATAATCTCCTCAGGGAAGGGGCGGCACATGCATTTGCCCAGTATAACATGGATCGGTTCACACCTGTGAAGATAGAAGGATATGAAGATCAGGTCTTAATTACAGAACACAGTGACCTGGGTAATAGCAGATATTTAGATCCAAGAAACAAAATTTCCTTTAAGTTTGATCATTTATGGAAAGAAGCAAGTGACCCCCAGCCAGAAGAAGTAGACGGAGGTCTGAAGTCTTGGAGAGAATCCTGTGACAGTGCTTTAAGGGCCCATGTGAAAGATCATTATTCCAACGGCTTCTGTACTGTTTATGCTAAAACTATAGATGGGCAACAGACCATTATTGCATGTATTGAAAGCCACCAGTCTCAGCCTAAAAACTTCTGGAATGGTCGCTGGAGAGCAGAATGGAAGTTCACCATCACACCACCTACAGCCCAGGTGGTTGGAGTACTTAAGATTCAGGTTCACTATTGTGAAGATGGCAATGTTCAGATGGTTAGTCATAAAGATGTACAGGATTCAGTAACTGTTCCGAATGAAACCCAGACTGCCAAGGAGTTTATTAAAATCATAGAGCATGCAGAAAATGAGTATCAGACAGCAGTCAGTGAAAACTATCAGACAATGTCAGACACTACATTCAAAGCCTTGTGCCGGCAACTTCCTGTTACCCACACCAAAGTCGACTGGAACAAGATACTCAGCTACAAGGCTGGCAAAGAAATGGAGAATGCTTAAAGGCTGAATGTAGGATTCTTCAGTACATGGAAAGAAAGGATTCAACATGTGGTCATATGATAAATAAGTGATTTATAAACAAGAGTGATATTTTGCTAGGGCTTTCAAAGTTAACAGGTTTTGTAGCCTAATGGAATACTGTTGAACCTAGAGCATTGTCTTGATTCTTTTGTGTTTTCTGCCTTGTAATTTTGTTTTTACTATATCTACTTGTAAACCTTTTTTTTTTTTTAAATTCTGCCACATTTAATGATGGAGAGAGATATCTATCCTGAAGTCATTTTACTGTTTAGAAAATTTTCCTAGCCATCAAGCCCTGTTACTGACATAGACAGGTAATATATTCAGTACTTTTCTACCCCATCCTTCAAAGTACTTCTGGTGTTCAGTGGTTTTTACTGATTGACCAACACCTAAAGAGGCTATGCTACAAACTGTAGCTGAATGGAAGACACATTCATCCTTCTCCCTCCAGTTGCTTTGATCGTCATTTATAACATCTCATAACTGTAGTTTCATATGTTTGGATTGGGGCTTTTCAGGTCCATTTTGGAGGCCAAGAAAGTTTTCTGGAAATTCCATCATAGCCAGCTTCTCTGGGGAAGTTGTTTTTAAATCCAAAGACTTGAACCACATTCCCTACATGAACATGTTTGCTTTTTTCCCCTTCCCTCATTGTCTCCTTCCCACCCAGTACCATTATAGTTATAGACGTGTGCATTTTTAGAAGAGTGTTACCCATTTTTATTACTGTTTTTTTAATATTCGAAAACTGCTGACATACTAGGGGTAGAGTATAAAACTTGAAGAAATGCAGATGTTGAAGGAATAATACGTATCTTGTGCTTTAATACTTTGTGGCAGGATTGTACTATAAGTGAATGCATCAAACAACTATGTTAATCACAAACAAAAAAACTAAAAATGAACCAAAGTGAAAAGGATAACTTTCAGGCAGTATCTTTCTATTGTAACCTGTTATTTAAGGGAATACTAGTGATTTGTTCTAAATAGGATGTAAAACTTATTCCAAATTACTCTTCCTCAGTCCTGCCTGCCAACTCAAATATAACTGTGATATAGCAACCCTTCCCAGGTTTATTGGCAGGTACAGGTGTGATCTCAGAATACACAGGTGACATAGATATGATATGACAACTGGTAATGGTGGATTCATTTACATTGTTTACATTTCTATGACCAGGCCTTAATGGAAGGTCAGTTTTTTAAAAACCAAGTAGTGTCTTCCTCCAAATACACATCAAAAAAGAAGGATGTTTGTGTTTTGGCTTTGTTTTTGCTAAGTAATACAGTCAAGCAAGAGTTTAGTTTTAAGTGACCTGTTGATTTGTGTAAGCATTTTTGTTTATTTCAAATAAAATATATTTGTATTGTCAAAAAAAAAGACACAGTCTAAGCCTTTACTATCTAAATGGAAAAAATATAATTTTAAAGCATCCAGAGAACATATACAAAGCAACTGTGTTGATCAGTATAAATCTGACTTATACAGATAAAGCCACCGAAACAATATGCTGAATTCCAAGAAACAATAGGTTGAAGCAGTGAAATGTTTCTCAACAAAATGAATGTTTCATTGGGCTCTGAGGGAAAAAAATTAATGGAAGGGGAGCAGAAAGGGCATTCCTAGGGGAATCTAAGAGTATGAATCAAATACAAACTTGGCCTCATGAACAAGATACAAATTAAGTATAAGAAGGAACCCAGGGCATTCATATTGCAGTGCAGTTATGCATAGGAAGAATGAAAGGTGAAGTTGGAAGATGAAGAAAGCCTGTCTTATAGAAGACATTGAATAATTGATTCAGTAGATCCATATTACTCATGGATTCCATATTTATGAACTTAACAATGCACTGAAATTTATTTATATCCCTGAAATCAGTAATCACAGTGCTTTCATGGTCATTCATGCAGTCACAGAGAATGACAAAAAAATTGAATTGCCTGATGTGCATGTTCCCAGCTGAGACTAAATAAGGCAATGTTCTGCCTTCTTGTTTCAGTTCTCATACTACACATGAGTGTCCTTTTCATGGTCTCTTTTTACCTCCTTTTTGTTTAATCAAGGTGACTTTAAACAGAAACACACATTCATCATGGATGTGTATTGATCCGTTGATGAGATGGTGTGACCAGAGGCTCAAAGGAACCTGATCCTGTATTTCTTCTGGAAGTATTGATTCAGTATTTGCCAATTTGATGTTCATAATGACTTTATAGAATGTAAATACCACAGATAATGATAATCAACTGTATATATCAACTTATAATTATAGAAAGGCCTCTTCTTCATAAATTTACATTGTAGTATATCCATGTCTTCAGAGCCTCCAGTGTTGTTACTTCCTTTAATATGTGAACAAATTGCTGAGCCCTCGTGGCTATAATGTGAGAAGGCTAAGGTTCACTATAATATTTCTGACAGTTTCTGGAGAGTGTATGCTTGGGGGAGAATGTCCATTTCCTGTCATCTCATTTCTTAATACTGTAGATGGCTTTCTTCTTTCACTCCAACCTTGCACAGAATAAGAACATAGAAGAGGATGTTTCTATTTACTCAGTTACCAATACCTCAAAACTGGAATATGCAGCAATCTTTTACTAAGAACTTAGGGATAACTGTTGAGCATTTATCAACAGAACTAAAAACTTATAAAGTTGAATATTAAATATCATTATTCTTTCTTTCTTCACCCAGCCTCCTATGGGCACATGTTCTGGTTTATTCTGTTCTAATTAGTTGAAGCCCACCCTTCTTTTCTGCTTCCATATCTCTGTCTCTTATCTCTTTTCCCCTGAGATCTCAATGTCCAGTTTCAACTCTGAAATTCCTATGTGTTTTGTAATGAAGGGAATTTAGTCAGAAGGTCTATTAAAGTATTTCCTCAAACAAAAAGACATTTGTATACCTTCAATGTTAAGAAATTTAGCTTCAATCTAGCACGTTTGAAAATAAGAAAATGTTTTTCCATTAACTTTATTATTATAATTTTATGATTTTATTCAATTGTCAAGAAGACATTTCTAGAATCCAGAAGACTTACATATCCAGGCTGCATCATGAAAATTGTTGGCATCCCATAAACTTATTGGGAATTAATTTAGACTTATTTTTTGTATGTAAAAAAGCCAAAACAATATTTCCTTTTGTATTTAAAAAATGTATTGAAGTATAGCTGATTTATAATGAGTTACTTTCAGGTGTACTGCAAAGTGGTTCAGTTACATGTACATATATATCTTTTTTCAGATTCTCTTCCCTTATGAGTTATTACGAAACACTGTGTAAAGTTCCCTGTGCTATACAGGAGGTCCTTGTCTGTTATCTATATGTTAGTGTATATATGGTAATTCCAAACTCCTAATTTTCCCACCCCCTTTACATTCCCCTTTGGTAACTGTAAGTTTGTTTTCTATATATGTAGGTCAATTTCTGTTTTATATCTAAGTTCATTTGTATCATTTTGTTTTTAGATTCCACATATATGCAATAGGAAAATAAGTAAGTGTTAGTCGCTCAGTCATGCCCAACTCTGCAACACCATGGACTGCAGCCCACCAGGCTCCTCTGTCCATGAGATTTTCCAGGCAAGGATACTAGAGTGGGTCACCATTTCCTTCTCCAAGGGATCTTCCCAACCCAGGGATCGAACCCAGGTCTCCTGCAATGCAGACAGATTCTTTACCGACTGAGCTACAAGGGAAGCCCATATATACAGTATCATTTGATATTTGTCTTTGGCTTACTTCACTCCAAAGGATGATAATCTCTAGGTTCATCCAAGTATTGCAAATGGCATTATTTAATTCTTTTTATGGAGGAATAATCTTTCACTGTGTTAATCTTCTTTATCTAGCCCTCTGTAGCTGGACATTTAGGTTGCTTCTGTGTCTAGGCTATTGTAAATCATGCTGCTCTGAACATTGGCATGCATGTATCTTTTTGAATTGGGTTTTTTTTTTTTCCAGATTTATGACCAGGAGTGGGATTTTAGAATCATATGCTAGCTCTAATTTTAGTTTTATAACGAGCATCTATACAGTTCTCCATAGTGACTGCACCTATTTATGTTCCCATCAACAGTGTAGAAGGATTGCTTTTTCTCCACAGTCTCTCCAGCATTTATTGTTTGTAGATGTTTTGATGATGGCTGGTGATGACAGGTGTGATGTGATAATGTCATTATAGTTTGATTTGCATTTCTCTAATGATTCATGATGTTGAGTACCTTTTCAATGTGCCTTTTGGTCATCTTGATGTATTTACTGGTGAAATGTCTGTTTATATCTGCCCATTTTCTACTTGGATTGCTTTGTTTTGATATTGAGTCACGTAAACTGCTTGTATATTTTGGAGATCAACCACTTGTCAATTGCTTCATTTGCAGATCTTTTCTCCCATTCTGTAAATTGTCTTTTCATTTTGTTTATGGATTTCTTTGCTTTCTTAAAGTTTTCAAGATGAATTCAGTTCCATTTGTTTATTTTTGTTTTAATTTCCATGGCTTTAGGAGATGGATCCCAAAAGATATTGCTGTGATTTATGTCAAAGAGTGTTCTTCCTATGTTTTCCTCTAACTGAAATATATTATCTGGCCTCACATTTAGGTATTTAATCCATTTTGAGTTTATTTTTTGTATATGGTGTTAGGGAATGTTCTAATCTCATTGTTTTACATGTGGCTATCCTGTTCTCCCAGCATCACTAATTGAACAGATTTGTTTTCCTATTATGTATATTCTTGCCTCCTTTGTATTCCATGCAAATGGAAATCAAAAGAAAGCTGGAGTAGCAATACTCATATCAGATAAAATAGACTTTAAATAAAGACTGTTACAGGAAACAAAGAAGGACACTACATAACGATCAAAGGTCAATCCAAGGATATTTGACAATGGTAAACATATATTCACCCAACATAGTAATACCTGAATGTATAAGGCAAATGTTAACAGATATACAAGGAGAAATTGACAGTATGATAATCATGGGGGACTTTAACTCCTCACTTATATCACTGGACAGATAATCCACACAGAAAATCAATAAGGAAACACAGAATTTAAATGATACATTAGACACATGAGTTAATTGGTATTTATAGAGCAGTCCATTGAAAAGTAGCAGAGTACATATTCTTTTGAAGTACATGTGGAACATTCTTCAGGATAGATCACATGCTGGGCCACAAAACAAGCCGTGGTAATTTTTAAGAAAATTGAAATAGTATCATGCATCTTTTTTCTTCTTTAAATTATGAAAGTATGATAACACAATTACAGGAGACTTGGAAAATACATAACAAAGTTACATATAGTCCCACTGTCAGTTCAGTTCAATCACTCAGTCGTGTCTGGTCTTTTTGACCACATGGCCTGCAGCACACCAGGCCTCCTGTTCATTTCCAGCTCCTGGGGTTTACTCAAACCATGTCCATTGAGTCGGTGATGCCATCCAATCATCTCACCCTCTGTCATCCCCTTCTCCTCCCACCCTCAATCCTTCCCAGCATCAGGGTCTTTTCCAATGAGTCAGTTCTTCGCATCAGGTGGCCAAACTATTGGAGTTTCAGCTTCAACATCAGTCCTTCCAATGAACATTCAGGACTGATCTTCTTTAGGATGGACTGATTGGATCTCCATGCAGTCCAAGGGACTCTCAAGAGTCTTCTCTTGAAGAGAACAACACCATAGTTCAAAAGCATCAATTCTTTGGTGCTTAGCTTTCTTTATAGTCCAACTCTCACATCCATCATGACTACTGGAAAAACCATAGCCTTGACTAGATTGACCTTTGTTGGCAAAGTAATGTCTCTTCTTTTTAATATGCTGCCTAGGTTGAACATAGCTTTTCTTCCAAGAAGCAAGTGTTTTTTAATTTCATGGCTGCAGTCATCATCTGCATGATTTTGGAGTCCCAAAAAATAAAGTCTCTCACTGTTTCCATTGTTTCCCCTGAAATGATGGTACGGATGCCATGATCTTAGTTTTCCAAATGTTGAGTTTTAAGCCAAGTTTTTCACTCTCATCTTTCACTTAAATCAAGAGGCTCTTTAGCTCTTCTTCGCTTTCTGCCATAAGGGTGGTATCATCTGCAAATCTGAAGTTATTGATATTTCTCCTGGCAGTCTTGATTCCAGCCTGCACTTCATCCAGCCCCACATTTTGCATGATGTATTCTGCATATGAGTTAAATGAGCAGGGAGACTATATATAGCCTTTAATCAATTCAAAATCTTATTTGGTACTTTTCTGAATTAAATTACCTTTCTATGGTAATCTGTTCAGTTTGGCATTCAAGTGTCTAACCACACTTCTTAGACCTATCAAATAAGTGAAGTCACAGAGCAAACAACTGTCCAAAAATTGGTAAGAAAAACAAGCAGATACAGAGAATCAATCACAACTTATTGGAGCAGAAATCCACAAGCAGAAACCTGTGTGTGGTAGGAAAACTTGAAGTATAGTTAATGAATTGCTGGAGACTCAATATGGACACCTCTGAGAGTTAAAAACTTAAAGGAACCCAGTCATAGGGGAATCCACCATTCTTCTTTGAGTTTTACTTCCAGGAACTCTACCAGGTTCTCACATTAAATTTCAGAGAAAAATCTCCTTGCACTTCTGGCACATGGATAGCAGAAAACACCAGAGGGGGAAATATCTTACATCTGTAGGAGCAAATATGAAAGTTACATCTGACTGCTCAGAAACCATGCAAGCAAGACAAAGTGGAGTGAAATATTAAGTGTTTAAAGGAAAAAGCACCAACCTTGAATTCCCTATTCTGAAAAATGATCCCTCAGAAATGAAAAAGAATTAAAAACATTGTTACGAAAAAAAAAAATCGAGGCAATTGGTTACTAGTAGAATTGCCTTGCTAAATGTTAAGAAAAAATTCTTCAAAGAGAAATAAAATAATTTAGGTAGGAAACTCATTTCTGCAAAAGGAAGAATGGGCACTGGAGAAGGAATAAGTGAAGGTAAAATAAAAACTCATTTTTGTTATTCCCCTTATCTAACAAATAACAATTTGTTACTAATAGTAAATATATATATATATATATAGCAAAACATATATATGAATCAAAAATATGTATTTGGCTGTATTATTTAAGTATATATGTATGTTGTTGCTGAAGCTAAAGCTCCAATTCTCTGGCTACCAGTTGCAAAGAGCTGACTCATTGGAAAAGACCCTGATGCTGGGAAAGACTGAAGGCAAAAGATGGGGGCAGCACAGGATGAGATGATAAGATAGCATCACCAACTCAATGAACATAAGTTTGAGCAATCTCTGGGAGGTAGTGGAGGACAGAGGACCCTGGTGTGCTGCATTCCATGGAGTTGCATAGAGTGGGACATGACTTAGTGACTGAACAGCAAAATAACTCATGCAGTACAGATAGTCTTTTTAAAATAACTCCTAGCACATCTTTGGTTTTCAAAGTTAAGAAAAGATATTTTGAATTGGTGATAGTCAATACAAAGTAGTGCAGACATTTTATTTCAAACGTCAGGAATGGGGATGATGGGCAATATATTTTATATAAAGCAAAAGTCATATGTTTTCCCATAGAAAGTAGTATAGTTTAGAGAAACCAAATGGCAGAAACATACTCTTTCATATTTGCTAGAGAAGAAGGAAGGGTTCTGTTCTAACTGGTTTTAGTCTCCAAATCAGAGTAATTTGCAAGAATTTATAAATTCTAACCTGAGCTTTTGCAATCATTTTTTGTGACTGTGAGTCACAAATGAGTTCTTTGAATGTAAAGTCTATTCCTTAATGTTTCTGTTTATTTAGCTTGGTTATATCATAAGTAAAAGGATTATTGTTTTAACATTCATATTTATTTAGAGAGCAGATAGATGTATTGACTGTGTCATGCCCCAGAACAACTTTTAATGGAATAAATAGAAATCTTCAAATTGACATTATTGGTATATCTTTCTTTAGAACTTTCCGTTTCACATATATGTCTCAGTAGGGGGCAGTTTTATCACTACATAGAGTGGTAATCAAGCAGCATAAAGAATAAATGGCCTCTGAATAACTCTGTGTCTCATGGCCTGGACAGTAATGTTGAGAATTGTGTTAACCTGCAAACACCCAGAGAAGTGTGGTGGTAACTGGGTAAAAGAATACTGTAAACCAGCACTGGTGAACCGCTCAGAGGCATGTAAAGTCTTCAATTAGTCCTTTCCTTCTCATGGGTATATGGTAGATACAGGAATGAATACTGAGAAATTTCCAATCAAGCTTTTGTATTGCGCAGCTCTGGAGTTCATTTGAGGCCCTATGAATTCTATTTTTTTTTTTTACCATAATCTACATGGACTTATTCTGTTTCTTCTTTTGTAACTACTAACTGTGAACAGACATTCTAGATTGTGGGATTTTATTTTGGTTTTGTTTTTTTATTAGAGTAAGCACTTAGATTCTTTTGACATAGATTCCTAGACCTAACTCTGATGTAAAGCTGTACTTCTGTCTTGCAAAATGATGATGTAAAAAAAAATTTGAAACAGTAATTTACAGTCTATCTAGAATGACCTATTAATGAGATATTCTGATTAGTTGTATATTTATATTAAGCAACTCCCATATGAATCACCAATTTTCAAATAATTAATGTAAAAATATAACTAAAATTGCACTGAATATTATTTCATCTTTCCTTGATACTACAGAGGTAGTATAATGGTAACGCTTTTCATTTTAAATGATTTATTATCTAATAGAACTATAAAATTAATCTGATTTATAAAGTATCTATTGAAACAAGTACTATATATTTTTCATCCCCTGTCCTTCTCTCTAAAATCTACATGTGCTAGCATTATTTTATCCTATGTCTTTGAACTTTTATTTCTCTGGATCCTAGGACTTCCCTCATGAGTCAGTAGGTAAAGAATCTACCTGCAATGCAGGATACCTGGGTTCGATTCCCAGGTTGGGAAAATCCCCTGGAGAAAGGAAATGGCAACCCACTCCAGTATTCATGCCTGGAGAATCCCATGGACAGAGCAGCCTGGGAAGCTACAGTCCCTGGGGTTGCAAAGAGTCGGACACGACTTAGCGACTAAACCACACCACATATAGACGAGAACTTACCATAATTTACAACCCATATTGTATTTTCTACCTAAATTATATTGTTTAGTATTATCACTGATAAGCTTATTCACAAAAGTGCCAATTCAATAAATACCTATATACATTCAGTATCTAATATATGCCTAGGGGACCAGTCACCTTTGCTTGCTATGTCCCAATATATCTGCCTAACATTTTTTAATCTCGAGATCCCTTTAAAATCTTAAAAATTACTGAGGACTCCAAAAGCTTTTATGTATATGGATTATGAATATTTTCTATCTATTCAGTTTCTCAGTGATGTCTGACTCTCTTTGATTCCATGGACTGCAGCACATGAGGCTTTCCTGTCCATCACCAACTCCCAGAGCTTGCTCAAACTCATGTCCATCAAGTCAGTGATGCCATCCAACCATCTCATCCTCTGTCATCCCCTTCCCCACCAGTCTTCAATCTTTCTCAGACTCAGGGTCTTTTCCAGTGAGTCAGTTCTTCGTGTCAGGTAGCCAAAGTATTGGAGTTTCAGCTTCAGCATCAACCCTTCTTATGAACATTCAGGATTGATTTCCTTTAGGATTGCCTGGTTTGATCTCCTAACGCTTGAAGGGACTTTCAAGAGTCTTCTCCAACACCACAGTTCAAAAGCATCAATTCTTCAGTGCTCAGTTTTCTTCATAGTCCAACTCTCATATTATATATGACTCCTGGAAAAACCATAGCTCTGATGTGATGGACCTTTGTTGGCAAAGTAATATCTCCGTTTTTTATTATGCTGTCTAAGTTGATCATAGCTTTTTTTTCTGAGGAGCAAGCATCTTTTAATTTCATGGCTGCAGTCACCATCTGCAGTGATTTTCAAGCCCAAGAAGAGAAAGTCTGTACCGTATCCATTGTTTCCCCATCTATTTGCCATAAAGTGATGGGACTGGATGCCATGATCTTAGTTTTCTGAATGTTGAGTTTTAAGCCAACTTTTCCACTCTCCTCTTTCACTTTCATCAAAAGGCTCTTTAGTTCCTCTTCACATTGCCATAAGGGTGGTATCATCTGCATATCTGAGGTTATTGATATTTCCCCAGCAGTCTTGACTCCAGCTTGTGCTTCAGCCAGCCCAGCATTTCGCATGATGTACTCTGCATGTAAGTTAAATAAGTAGGGTGACAGTATACAGCCTTGACGTACTCATTTCCCAATTTGGAACCGGTTCGTTGTTCCATGTCAGGTTCTAACGTTGCTTCTTGACCTGCATACAGGTTTCTCAGGTGACATGTAAGCTGGTCTGGTAGTCCCATCTCTTGAAGAATTTTCCAGTTGATTGTGATCTACACAGTCAGAGGCTTTGGTGTAATCAAGAAAGCAGAATTAGATGTTTTTTTCTGGATCTGTCTTACTTTTTTGATGATCCAGCAGATGTTGGCAATTGATCTCTGATTCCTCTGCCTTTTCTAAATCCAGCTTGAACATCTGGAAATTCACAGTTCATGTACTGTTGAAGCCTGGCTTGGAGAATTTTGAGCATTACTTTACTAACATGTGAGATGAGTGCAATTGTGAGGTAGTTTGAGCATTCTTTGGCGTTGCCTTTCTTTGGGATTGGAATGAAAACTGACCTTTAC
The DNA here is from genome assembly GCA_007570785.1 of Antilocapra americana. Classification (NCBI taxonomy): domain Eukaryota; kingdom Metazoa; phylum Chordata; class Mammalia; order Artiodactyla; family Antilocapridae; genus Antilocapra; species Antilocapra americana. Next base: position 143,972 of record ML661338.1, on the reverse strand, counting down.
CAGTTCTGTGGCCACTGCTGAGTATTCCAAATTTGCTGGCATATTGAGTGCAGCACTTTCACAGCATCATCATTTAGGATTTGAATTGTTCAGCTGGAATTCCATCACTTCCACCAGCTTTGTTTATAGTGATGCTTCCCAAGGCCCATTTGACTTCACATTCCAGGATATTTAGCTCTAGGTAGGTGATCACACCATCATGGTTATCTGGGTCATGAAGACTTTTTTGTATTGTTCTTCTGTGTATTCTTGCCACCTCTTCTTAATATCTTCTGCTTCTGTTAGGTCCATAATGTTTCCGTCCTTTATTGTGCCTATCTTTGCATGAAATACTCCCTTGGTATCTCTGATTTTCTTGATGAGATCTCTAGTCTTTCCTATTCTGTTGTTTTCCTCTGTTACTTTGCATTGACACTTAGGAAAGCTTTCTTATCTCTCCTTGCTATTCCTTGGAACTTTGTATTTAAATGGGTTTATCTTTCCTTTTCTTCTTTGCCTTTAACTTCTCTTCTTTTCTCAGCTATTTGTAAGGCCTCCTCCTTACTTTTTCTTGGGGATGGTTTTGATCTCTGCCTCCTGTACAATGTCACGAACCTCTATCCATAGTTCTTCAGGCACTCTGTCTATGAGATCTAATCCTTTGAACCTATGTCTCACTTCCACAGTAAAAATGTAAGGGATTTGAGTTAGGTCATACCTGAATGGTCTAGTGGTTTTCCCTATTTTCTTCAATTTAAGTCTGAATTTTGCAATGAGGAGTTCATGACCTTAGCCATAGTCAGCTCCCAGTCTTTTTTTGCTGACCTGTATAAAACTTCTCCATCTTTGGCTGCAAAGAATATAATCAGTCTGATTTCAGTATTGACCATCTGGTGATGTCCATGTGTAGGGTCTTCTCTTGTGTTGTTGGAAGAGGGTGTTGCTATGACCAGTGCATTCTCTTGACAAAACTCTGTTAGCCTTTGCCCTGCTTCATTTTGTACTTCAAGGCGTTTGCCTGTTATTCCAGGTATCACTTGACTTCCTATTTTTGCATCCCAGTTCCCTGTGATGAAAAGGACATCTTTTTTGGTTGTCACTAAGGAAATTGTTCAATATTTTTGATTAATTCACATAAAGAAACAAACCATTACATAAAATAATGTGAAAAGTAACCCTATTGTAGAACAAAAACTTTGAGAATGACATTATTTTACACTTTTGCAAGTCACTTTAACATTTGGCTTAGTAGAAGACAGATGTATCCACATATCTGCTTTTTCATGCCAGTTGTTGCCATGTATTAATATTTTTTTGATTGAGTAATATTAAGATAACCCAGCTAGATAGGTATTGAGAAAATGGAATATATTATAGTAACTTTTCAAGATAATTTTGGATGGTTGTCTTTGATACTACACCAGAATTTGACAAGTGTAAATTATTAAAGACTAGTTTAACATGGAATCTAACTGCTGATGTGAACTTTAAGTACTCTTACAGTAAAATCTGTTGGTCTGTCTATGCACTTTGGTTCATTTACTTATGGATGATTTTATATTATCATGGATTTTATATTATCATGGATTGAACTAATGATTAGCATGGATTTTATATTATCATGGATTTTATATTATCATGGATTGAACTAATGGTTAGCTGGATTATGCAACTTTCCTAAATATTTATGTATTTCATTATGCAGTATAAAAAAATGTTAATATCACCATTAGTCTCTTCAAGAAAGGCTGCAAGTATTCAGAACCTATAAGCCAATACGGGTTTTTCAAAATTCTGATTTTTACTTTAATCTCAAATTTCATCATTTTGATTGCCAACAAATACTGTCAGTTGTTTTTCTTGAAGTGACAGATTTACTTTGTTCATTTTTGTGAAAATGTCTGCCAAATAACCAAATCTGAATAATTACTTTGACAGTTGTTCTTTTACATAAAAATGGTATTTTGTGGTAAAAGCAGCTAGTTCAGCTGACAACGCAAACAATTACAAAGGAACTTTTTCTCAAAATAACCATTATGCTTTTTGGTATGCAGCAGAAATGTTTTGTATGTACTTCCTATTTTTGTCACATGTAATAGTGAAAGATACATTTTCAGTGGTGGATATTTAATAAAAATGTGTGTTTTTCTTGCTTCGTAGAGGTCATTCTTAATAGAAATTGGCTTTTTCCCGCAATTGGTGAAAGGTACACACATATGTATACGTATATACAATAAAGTTAGGTGTAACTTTTAATTTATTTTAATTGTATTTACCACTTAGAGACAGTTTTTAGTGAAAAAAATTTTAATTTCAATTGATACTATTAAATAAAGCAGAATTATAGAGAAGGTTTATTTTAAAAGAATACAGGTATATAACAGTGCTAGAAAATAAGAGAGCATTCCATCAGTAAACCAAAATCTTTTCAGAATTTCTAAAATAAAGCAATTGGGTTTGTATTTCTTTAGAAAATGAAACAAATCAGTAATTTATTTTTTAAGCCCAAGAAAGAAAAATCATAGAATGAAGAACAGTTCTCACTAGAGACCTGGCATAATTTCAAGATCAAAATTCAATTATGAGGAGCTTTGAATGCATATTGCAAAGTGAAAGAAGCCAGTCTGAAAAGGCTACATCCTATAAAATTCCTAGGAGATTCAACCAGTCCATCCTAAAGGAAATCAGTCCTGAATATTCATTGGAAGGACTGATGCTGAAGCTCCAATACTTTGGCTACCTTATGCAAAGAGCTGACTCATCGAAAAGATCCTGATGCTGGGAAAGACTGAAGGCTGGAAGAAAAGGGGACAACAGAGGATGAGATGGTTGGATGGCATATTCAACTCAAGGGACATGGGTTTAGGTGGACTCTGGGAGTGGGTGGTGGACAGGGAGACCTGGCATGCTGCAGTCCATGGAGTCGCAGAGTCGGACACGACTGAGTAACTGACTTGATGACATTCTGGAAAAAGAAAACAATACACAGACAGATCAGTAATTGACAGGGCTTGTGGGAGAGGGTGAGAAGAATGAATAGATAGAGCCAGTGAGTTTTAAGGCAGTGAAACTATTCTGTATGATACTGTAATTGTGGATATAAGACACTATGCATTAATCAGAACCCAAAGAATGCAAAACCAGGAATGAACCCTAAGGTAAACTGTGAACTTCAGTTAATGATAATATATCAATATGAGTTCAATTGTAAAATTGTACCACAATAATGCATGTGTGTGTGTGTATGTGTGTAGTAGGAGGTGATATATGGAAATTTTCTTTATTTCCCATATAATTTTTATGTAAATCTAAAAGTACTCTGTCTCTGCTATGAAGAAATACTGTCTGACTTTTAAAAAACACCAATAATGTGAAAGATAAACATAAAAACTTATCCCAGAGGAAATAGATTTATCCAGAAAACAAAAATATTAATTTTGTTTATAAAATATTTTATATAATATATAATTTATATATTTATAGTTTATATATTATATTTTATAAACAAAATATTATGAATTTTATTAATAGTTATTATTTTATGATAGTAAAGAAGATATATCTTGAGGGAAACAATAGCCTACTATTAAACAAATGAACACTAAGAGGATAAGAAATGCTTCATGAAAATTGAAATGTGACTTCTAAAATGAAAAAAATTTAAAAAAGCATGAAAGAATGACATAAGCCTTGAAAGCAAGTGTCCTGAAGAGATGTATCTTATATTATGTTCACTACTTAATAACTAGCACTTGGAATGGTGTGCAGTCCTCAGTAGGCACTCGGTAAACATTTATTAAGTCAAAGATTGAATGATTTTGTATCTTGGAAAATACTGCTGAGGAACTTTCCTGAACATAGCACAACATAAAGAGATAGAAGATAGATACACAAAATTGAACGTGGAAAATAGATCCAAGAGATCTAATTTGTGTGTACTGAGAAGTAAAAAAGTAGGAACAGAGAGAATAGACTGTGGTGATTGATTAGGGAAAAATGAAATTTCTGCTGGACTGCAGAAAGACATAGTTATTCAGATTGAAAAAGACTACTGAGTACTGAATAGAAGTAACTATAAGGACACATAACTAGTAACATTTTTCACATCTAAGGATGAAAAGGTTGTAAGACTTCCAGCAAGAAAGAAAGCACAAATAAAATAGACATGTTTTTAATATTCAGTGATAGATGCTATGAAACAGTGGATCAATCTTCCTTTTTTGAATTTTAACTCCTCTTTGTTTTTGAAAGATATTAAATATGCTCACCAGATACAGATAGATGTTCAGGTAGATAGTTTTCTTTTCCCAGTACTTTAAAGATTTTGATCCATGTCTTTTTTTTTTTACCCTTCCATTTTTATTTAAATACAGTTGATATACAGTGATGTAAAATATTAAGTACACAGCATTATTATTTGACTCACAAACATTGTAAAATGATTACCACAATAAGTTTTATGAATATCTATGATACTATCTAGATATAAAATGAAAGAAAAGAATATATTTTGTGATGAGACTTCTTAAGAGTAACTCTCTTAACAACTTTCATATGTACTATACATCAGTGTTAACTATATTAATGATGTTGTCCATTGTATCTTTAGTACTTACAAATAAGTTTGTACCTTTTGACCACATTTACCTAGTGATTAGATATTTCTATACAGAACAAAATGATAACAAGTGTAAATCTAGTAACCATCTGTTACCACACAAAGATGTCACATTATTATTGACTGTTTTCCCCATACTATACATTTCATTCTCATGACTTGTTTACTCTGTGACTGGAAGTTTGTACCTCTTCATTTTCCTCACTTTATTTCACTCTTCCCCCACCCTTTGCCCCTCTGATAACCATTTATTTGTACTCTGTATCAGTGACTTGGTTTCTATTTTATTTGTGCATTTGGGGGTTTTTTGGTTTGTTTTTTAACAGCTCACATAAATTTAAGACCTCATAAATTCATATATTTATCTTTCTCCATCTGACTTACTTCACTCAGCATAATACTTGCTAGGTTCATTCATGTTGTTACAAATGGAAAGATTTCATTTTTTATGGCTGATTAATATTTAATTTTGTGTGTGTGTGTGTGTACCACATCTTCTATATTCATCTACTGGTTGCTTCTGTATTTTAACTATTATGAATAATGCTGCAGTGAACACAGGGGTGCATATATCTTTTCCTAAAAGTGTTTTAGTGTTTCCTAAAGCATGTTAGCATTTCCTGAAAACACTACAAACTTAGTATTTTTGTTTCCTTTGGAAAGCTACCCAGAAGTAGAATTGCTAGATCATAGCTCTATTTTTAATTTTTTGAGGAACCTTTGTTCTCTCTTCCATAGCATCTGCACCAATTATAATCCCACCAGTAGTGCATGAGAGTTCCCTTTTCTCCATATCCTCACCAACACTTGTTATAATCTTTTTGATAATAATCATTCAGACAAGTGTGAGGTTATCTCATTGAATTTTAATTTGCATTTCACTTTTTTGGGGGCTCCAAAATCACTGCAGATGGTGTTTGCAGCCATGAAATTAAAAGATGCTTACTCCTTGGAAGGAAAGTTATGACCAACCTAGACAGCATATTAAAAAGCAGAGACATTACTTTGCCAACAAAGGTCCATCTAATCAAGGCTATGGTTTTTCCAATAGTCATGTATGGATGTGAAAGTTGGACGGTGAAGAAAGCTGAGCGCCAAAGAATTGATGCTTTTGAACTGTGGTACTGGACTGCAAGAAGATCCAACCAGTCCATCCTAAAGGAAATCAGTCCTGGGTGTTCATTGGAAGGACTGATGTTGAAGCTGAAACTCCCATACTTTGGCCACCTCATGCGAAGAGCTGACTCATTGAAAAAGATGCTAATGCTGAGAAGGATTGGGGGCAGGAGGAGAAGGGGAAGACAGAGGATGAGATGACTGGATGGCATCACCGACTCGATGAACATGGGTTTGGGTGGACTCTGGGAGTTGGTGATGGACAGGGAAGCCTGGCATGCTGTGATCTTGGGGTTGCCAAGTGTCAGACATTACTGAGTGACTGAACTGAACTGAACTGATGATGATTATGTGTCTGTCATCCATCTGTATCTCTTCTTTGGAAATTGGGTATGCTTGTCTTGTTCCTAATCTTAAAAGAAATATTTTCAGCTTTTCATCATTGAGTATGATGTTAGCAGTAGACATATTGTATATGGCCTTTATTATATTGGGATATATTTCCTCTATATCCACTTCTGAAGAGTTTTTATCATAAATAGATGTTGGATTTTGTCAGTCTTTTTCTGCATCTATTGAGATTGTCATATGGTTTTTATTCTTCAGTTTATTAGGTGGTGTATCACACTGATTTTTGGGTATTATACTGTCCTTGTACCCCTGGGATAAATTCCACTTGATCATGGTATTGTTTTTCAGTTGCCAAGTCATGTCCGACTCTCTGTGACCCCCATGAACTGCAGCATGCCAGACTCACCTGTTCTTTACTATCTCCTGGAGTTTGCTCAAACTCATGTGCATTGAGTCAGTGATGGCATCCAACCATCTTATCCTCTGTCACCCTCATCTCCTCTTTGCCCTCAATCTTTGATTATTCTTTTAATGTATTGTTAAATTTGAATTGCTTATGTTCTGTTGAGGATGTTTTGCGTCTCTGTTTATCAGTGATAGTGGCCTGCAGTTTTCTCTTTTTTTGGTGTCTTTGTCTGGTTTTGATACCAGACTGATGATTTCATAAATGTTTCTTCCTCTTCAATTTTTGGGAATAATTTGAGCAAGATTGGTGTTAACCGTTCTTTAAATGTTTGAACCTAAATGTTAAGTCATCTGGTCCTGAATTTTTGGTTGGGGGAATTTTTAAATTATCATCACTAATTTAAGTTCATTATTGAAAAGGGCATGTTCATATTTTGTACATTTCTACAAATTTATGTGTTTTTTTTCTAGGTTGCTCATTTTATTGGCATGTAATTTTGTTTGTAGTCTCTTACAATTTTTTGTATTTCTATGGTATTGATCATAATTTTCCCTTTTCATTTGTGATTTTATTTGGGTCTTTCCTCTTTTTTTCAAGATAGTCTGGCTAAAGGTTTATCAATTATTGTTATCTTTCCAATGAACCAGCTCTCAGCTTTGTGGATCTTTCCTTTTTATTTTTTGGTCTCTGTTTCATTTATTTTTACTCTGACCTTAAGTATTTCTTTCTTCTCCCTTTGTGTTTTGTTTTTCTTTATCTAGAGCCTCTAAGCATATGGTTAGTATTTATCTTTTTTCTTTTCTGAGGTAGATTTGTATTACTATAAATGCCTCTTTTCGGACTGGTTGGCTGTGTCTCATGAATTTTGGTTCATTCTGTATTTGTTTTCATTTGTCTCCAGGTATTTTTTTATTTTGTCTTTAATTTTGTCAATGACCCACTGGTTGTTTAGGAGCATATTGTTTAAAATCCACATGCTTGTGTTTTTGCAACTTTTGTTTTATGGTTAGTTTTTAGACTTTTCTGACCTTTGTGGTCAGAAAAACTGCCTGATATAATTTCAGTCTTCTAAAATTTACTGTGACTTGTTTGTGGCCTAGCATGTGATCTATCACAGAGCATGTGCACTTGAAAAGAGTGTATGTTCTGCTGCTTTTGAATGGAATGCTCTGTATATAGCTATTACATCTATCTGATTAATATGTCATTTAAGGTCAGTGTTCCCTCTTTGATTCTACCTGGATAATCTAGTGATGTAACTGGGGTGTGAAAATCCTCTACTATTATTGTATTAATGTCACTTTCTCTATTTGTGTTTGGTAATATTTGTTATATCATTTAAGTATTCATAGATTGGGTGTGTATATATCTACAACTGTTATATCTTTTTGTTGAATTGATTCCCTTATCATTATGTAGTGTGTCTTTGTGGAGGAGGAAATGGCAACCCACTCCAGTATTCTTGTCTGGAGAATCCCAGGGACAGAGGAGCCTGGTGGGCTGCCATCTATGGGGTCGCACAGAGTCGGACACGACTGAAGCGACGCAGCAGCAGCAGCAGCAGCAGTGTCTCTTTGCACAATATTTTAAATATATTATGCTACTTCTTTCTGACCTGCAGAGTTATCAGAAGTCAGGTGATAGCCTTATGGGAGTTCCACTAAAAGTAACTTGTTGCTTTTCCCTTGCTATTTTTTAATATTCTCTTTTTATCCTTATTTTTACCATTTTAATTACAGTGTGTCTTGGTGTGGTCTTCTTTCACTTGATCTTGTTTGAGACTGTCTGTGCTTCAGAGACCTGAATGTGTTTCCTTTCCCAGGTTGGGGTTTGCTTTTTTTGTTTGTTTGTTTTATTTCTTTTTTTAAGCTTCAAAACCCATCTTTATTTACCATATTTGCAAGAATTACATTTGGATTTTTATTAATATTGGTAGTTATTTTTTCCCCTCTTTTTTTTTTATTAGTTTTGCCATACAATGTCATGATATCACCATGGGTTTACATATGCTCCCCCTCCAGAACCCCTCTCCCTCCTCCCTCCGGACTCCCTCCCTCCGGGAAATCTCGATGCACCAGCCCCGAGCATCAATCCTGGGCTGGCGATTGATTAGACATATGATAATTAACATGTTTCAATGCCATTCTCCCATATCATCCCACCCTTACCCTCATCCACAGAGTCCACGAGTCTGTTCTATACATCTGCGTTCCTTTTGCTGTCTCGCATGCTGGGTTCTCGTTACCGTCTTTCTAAATTCCATATATATGCATTAATATACTGTATTGTTGTTTTTGCTTCTGGCTTACTTCACTCTGGATAATGGGCTCCAGTTCCGTCCATTTGAGTAGAACTGATTCAAATGAATTTTTTTTAATGCTGAGTAATATTCCATTGTGTATATGTACCACAGCTTTCTTATCCATTCGTCAGTTGATGGGCATCTAGGTTGCTTCCATGTCCTGGCTATTGTAAACAATGCAGCGATGAACATTGGGGTGCACGTGGCTCTTTCAATTCTGGTTTCCTCGGTGTATATGCCCAGCAGTGGGATTGCTGGGTCATATGGCAGGTCTATTTGCAGTTTTTTAAGGAACCTCCACACTGTTTTCCATAGTGGCTATACTATCTTGCATTCCCACCAACAGTGTAAGAGAGTTCCCTTTCTCCACATCCTCTCCAGCATTTATTGCTTGTAGACTTTTGGATGGCAGCCATTCTGACTGGTGTAAAGTGATACCTCATTGTGGTTTTGATTTGCATTTCTCTGATAATGAGTGATGTTGAGCATCTTTTCATGTGTTTGTTAGCCATTTTTATGTCTTCTTTGGAGAAATGTCTGTTAAGTTCTTTGGCCCACTTTTTGATTGGGTCGTTTATTTTTCTGGAATGGAGCTGCAGGAGTTGCTTGTATATTTTTGAGATTAATTGTTTGTCCGTTGCTTCATTGGCTATTATTTTCTCCCATTCTGAAGGCTGTCTTTTCACCTTGCTTATAGTTTCATTTGTTGTGCAGAAGCTTTTAATTTTAATTAGGTCCCATTTGTTTATTCGTGTTTTTATTTACAATATTCTGGGAGGTGGGTCATGGAATATCCCGCTTTGGTTTATGTCAGAGAGTGTTTTGCCTATGTTATCCTCTAGGAGTTTTATAGTTTCTGGTCTTATGCTTAGATCTTTGATCCATTTTGAGTTTATCTTTGTGTATGGTGTTAGAAAGTGTTCTAGTTTCTTTCTTTCTTTGTTTTAAACTACTGTTTCTTCATATATGTTCTCCTTTCTCCTTCCCTTATCCTTCTAGGGTCTCTATAATATGAATGTTAGCACACGATGTTTTTCCAGAGGTCTCTTAAAATGTCATTTCTTTTTTATTCTTTATTCTTTTTAGCTTCAGTGGTTTCCACCAGTCTTCTAGCTCACTGATCTGTTCCTCTGCATCATCTAATCCACTGTCAATTACTTGTAGTGTATTTTCTGATGCTTTATTAAACTTCTCACTGTGTCATTCAGTCTTCTCCCAAGTTAGTTGAGCATCTTTATGATCATTACTTTGAACTTTTATTGGGTAAATTGCTTATCTCCACTTCATTTCTTTCTTCACCTAGAGTTTTCATCCCTTCATTTGATCTTTTTCTCACCTCATTATGTCTCAGTCTTGCATTTGTTTGTAGGTATTAGGTAGGCCAGTTACATTTCCTGATCTTGGAGTAATGGTCTTTTGTAGGATATCTCCTACAGGGCCCAGCATCTTACTTTCCTCTGGTCACCAGAACTGGTTCCCAGGGTAAGGTCCTAGCATGACTTGTTGTAGGTCCCAGGAATCCCAGGGCTGATGGTGGCCTATTTGTGAGCAGGGCCAAAGAGTTGGGTTGTAGGACAGCTAGCTGCAGGTGCCAAAGGGCTAGGTGTTTGTGCCAATCTGCTAATAGGTGAGGCACGGTCCTGCTGCAATTGACTTCAGGCCTGGGGCTTCTGAGGCTGGCCTTGGCCTATTTTTGGGCAGTGTTAGGTCCCAAGGAAACTTGCTTGAGGTTGTGGCGGATCCTGGGGCTGGTGTCTAACTGGCTGGTGGACAGGGCTACATCCCCTCTATACTGGCTCCTTTGCCTAGGGTCTGCCAGAACTGATACCAGCTGGAAGGTTAGCAGGGATGGGTCCCAGTGCCAGTGGCTAGAGGGAGGACTCCAAAGTGTTACTTGCCAGCATGGAGGTGCTCCCCCAAAAGGTTGCTGTTAGTGTCTGTGTTTCGAGGGAGGGTCTTAGATAACTCCACGTCTTTGGGAGGCTCTCCAAGATCAGCAAATGGGTCCTACCTGCTCTCCTTTCAAATTACTTACTCTGCATAGGTCTCAGAGCCTGTGACAAGTTGTATGCACTCTTTAAGAGCATAACCTCTATTTCTTACTGTGCTACAGCTCTCCTATATACAAATCCTACTGGCTTTCAAAGCCAGACATTATGGAGACTTCTTTCCCCATGTAGGACCCAGGACTGGGGAACTCTAGGTGAGGCTGGAATCCCTTGAACCTTGGGAAGAACCTCTGCAATTATTCTTCCCTCTATGGGTCACATACCCCAGGGTGTGGGTCTTGATTATATTGCATCTCTGCCCCTCCTACCCATTGTGATTCCTTTTTTTTAACCTTTAATTGTGGAAAATATTTTCTGTTGGTCTTCAGGTCATCCTCATCATAGTTGTTATATAAATAGTTGTAATTTTGGTGGTGTGTCCATGGGAGAAGTAGAGCATGAGTTCTCCCTATTCTGTTCTTGGTCTCCTCTCTCTATCTTCAAAGTTTTGAGTGAAAATATTTGTTATCTTGGACTATACTCAAATAAAATTCAAATGTGAAGACAGAGGGAAGTTCGAACTTTTAAGAACATACAGTTTACCATTCACATACCTTTTCTGGGAAAAAAAAACTCTCAAGGACAGATTACAATAAAACAAAAAATGTTTAAGTCAAGAGAAAGGACAATAAGGGATATAAGAAAACAGTGTTAAATAAGCTGAAGAATAAAAATAAGCAGATAGTAAAGCACAGGTAAATATAGATTAATTGATTTAAAGAATGTACTGGCAAAGCAGAGGCAGAGTTAAGCAATTAACATTTTAGACATAAAATTCAAATAATTTCAATAAAATATGAGCTATATTTGTGTTTTTGAGTGGGGAGTAAAATGCATTCAATTGATAGGTCTCATTCAGAAAAGGGTGATTATTAACATTAAACTTCAACTATTTTTGCTAAAAGTTAAGATTAATTATTAGAAAAAAGAGGATTTAATAACAGCAAACACTTGGATAGCACTTTTTATATTCCAGGTACTATTCTGAATGCTTTGTGTATATTATTTCTCTTAATGCTTTCAACAACTCTGTGAGCTAGGTACCTTACAAATGAGGGAAGTGAGACCCCAGGGAATAAAGTAACGTGTATACGATTACTACTACATAGTCAGTAGTGGCAGAGTCCAGCAAGATTGGTTCTGTCTTGCTCTTCACTACTGCCCTACTATTACTTCTTGAAAAGAAAAAAAGCAAGAAATAAAACCAAATATAATAGTAATCACAATAATTGTAAATAAACTAAATGTCACTGCTGCTTTGTCATTATTATTAACAAAAATTTTTGACCTTTTTTTTGCAGAATTTTTAAAGGTTGTTTGTATTATTTATCAATTTATTATCTCATTATCTTTAACTTGAAGCCCCTGGAGAGGAACATGAGAGACCAAATATATTTGGTTGACTTTGAAGGATAATTGCTATGAGGCCAAAAGCAGTTGGACAGTTGAACCCCTATTATATTCATTTGCTGATTATGATGATGATGTCTTGGTATTTCTAACTTCCCTATAAATCCTATCTAAATTTCATTTCCTCTTTATATACATCATTATCATCATCAGTTAACTTTTATTATTTGCTGAGACTATTCAAAGTATAGTAACTCACTTAAGAATGTGGTGATAAAGAATGTTGCTTCAAATCCATATTGGCTGAGTTGAAATAACACTCATAGTTTCAGTAAGTGATATTTCACTTTTCTTTGATATGGAAAATGATGATAAAAGTAGTATCTACTTTGTAAGGGTTTAGTGCTGAAAAGACTAGTTAATATGTACAACTTTGGTCACCTTATTTCTAAGTCCCAAACAATTTGGTAGGAAACATCTGGTAAAGGTTTAGCTCTGTGGCAAACATACTATTTAAGATTGAACATTTTATGCTGGTGGTATATCACTTTGGTTGATGAATAGATATTTATTTTCTATTTTGGTCTGCTTTCTCATAACTTTCATTGCTTTTTTAGATCTAATCATAGGAACTACACAGAGAAAAATTATGATCTCTCTTTCACAAATACTTGACTATCTGGTCTCCTGTTAATATTTTTCTGAGTGAATATCCTCAATCTTTTAAAAGCACTTTGTATGAGGAAGTTTCAGAAGTCATGTTGCCCTGGCCTTCAGCGTATTTCTGTGGATAACTGTAGTTTGTCTGGGACCCCCAAAATAGCTGCAAATAATGGTGTGATCATATACAATGGTTGGCACACCAACCCACTTTTTTTAAGTAGCTACATCATATGTTGAGCTTCCAGTCAGTTAAAATCTCTGTCTCTTTACATGAACTGCTCTCAGCTAAGTGTCATTCATCTTCTATGCAGTCTATTTGGATTCTTAATGAGGGATTTATATTTCTCAGCTGGTAAAGAATCTGCCATGGAGGAGACCCTGGTTCAATTCCTGAGTTGGAAAACTCCCCTAGAGAAGGGATAGATTACCCATTCCAGTATTCTCAGGCTTCACTGGTGGCTCAGACAGTAAAGAATCTGCCTGCAATGCGGGAGACCTGAGTTCGATCCCTTAGTTGGGAAGATCCTCTGGAGAAAGGAATGGCTACCCACTCCATTATTCTGGCCTAGAGAGTTCCATGGACAGAGGAGCCTGGCAGGCTACAGCCCATGGGGTTGCAGAGTCGGTCACAACTGAGCGACTCTGTTAAATTTAATCCTGATTTAAGCTGAGAACTTGTTAACTTTTTGTTATCTGGCTTAGCGTGGTTTATATTTCAGTATTATTTGCTAATGCTATATCTTGTTCCAAGAAAGGATTTTAATTGTTTTTAACTAGCCAGCCATCTTTCCTGTACCCTTTTCATTTCTGATAAGCATTTTGAAGGCCTCTATGATAATTGAAATGTTGAAGAGAGAAAGATGAATTCATGGAACATCTATCAAAACCTCCTTCCAACCTGACATTTATCTATTAATGAATAATTAATTTTTAAAATATGACCATCTATCCAGAAGTAAATTTATTATTATAATCTCTCCAATTTGAAGAAAAACCCATTGAGGTTCTATTCTTGGGGTAGTTTTTTGTCTTCTTGCATTATTACCAGATATATACAATTCTCTGGATAATGAAAACTCTTAACCCTTTTAAGTCCTTTAGAACATAGTGATCCTAGAGGTATTTGTATATGTTACATCTATTCTGTGGATTGAGTCATTTAGCTCAAATAACAGATAAATAGTTCTGATCTCATTTTCTATTTTCAAACTTCTGCCTTCAAGTTATTTCCAGAATATGGTTGTATTTTTAAATGGCAAGTAGTTTATTTCTTTGTTGTATATTCTAATGAAATCTAGTCACTTCTGTTATACACATAGGAATGAAGTACTTCATAGAAATAAAATTCTGTACAATTATTAGGGCCATGATTTGCATTCCTCTAAGAAGTTCTTCAAATTATGGTTTTTAATGCCATGAATTTCTTGGAGGCTAATTAGTTCAAATCTCAAGGCATAATACTGGGAGTGTAATACAAACAAACTGTCCCTATGACATAAAGTGTGTATGTATCTAATCCAAAAATGTTTTTATTATCTGAGGTGCACAAATCAGTGCTAATTATACACTTAGAGCTTTCCTTTTTCAAGTTTCTTTTAAGTTCAGGAGAGAATAGTCATATAACAATGAGACAAATTGTGGAAACTGTTGCCTTTCCAGCAGATCTTTCTTTATTATTGTTCAGATCATAGCTATAAGCTTTCTACTGGTAAGGGATAGTTACTTCATATCCTCTCTGTATTAACTTTTGTATATGTTATATGAAGTTTCACAGGGTGCTTGTTATCTAGCTGTAAATATCTAAAAGGCCTCCAAGAATACCTAAGATCTCTTAACAGATACTCAAATCAGTACAATATTTAACAAGCCGAACCTGTGAGCATTTTGAGAATGCAAGCACCGATAAACAGATTCTACTATTAACTCATTGGGGGGGAAATGAGTATGTATGTATATAAATATTTTATTACCCTTTATTAACCTTAACATTCTATTGGGAGAAATAGAAAAATAGGCAAATAAACATTATGAGGAAGCAACTAAGTGGTAGTGACAGAGAACAACTTTAGATAGAATAGCACTGAAATCCTTTGGGGAAGTTTTGATATTTAAGATTTTTAAAATGAGGTAAATTTAGCCATGTGTAGACAAGAATGTGTCAACTAAGTTTTGTTATGTAACAAAACAAATTTAGTTGTTTAAAACAACACCCTATATTCGCTCACAATTTTCTGAGTTGGCAGTTGGGGCTGGGCTCAGCTATAATGGTTTGTCACTGATCTACGTGATATCATCTGGGCTCACCAGTCCATTTGCAATTAGGTGACAATTGATGGCTGTACCCACACATGGCCGGTGGTTGGCTTGTTGTCAGCAGTCACAATGGAGGCAGCTGGACCATATGTCACTTACTATTCAGCATGCTAGCCTAGGCTTGTTCACATCTTGGGACTTATGAGTTCCAAGATCAGCAGGAGAGGACAATTCCAGTCCACAAGCTTTTTTTAAGCCTTTATTTGCATAACATTTGCTTATATTCCATTAACCAAAGCAAGTCACATGGCAGAGCCCAAATTCAGAGGGTAGAAAACTGACCTCTGCATCTCGATGAAATGCCTATGGGTGTATATGGAGAGACAGGAGAATTTTATCTATTTTGCAATCACCCACATGGAGTAAGCACTTTTTAAGAGAAAGAAAGCATCATGTCTTAAGGCCTTAGGGTGAGAAAGTGTTCAATGTGTTTGTTGAGCTAGAAGATCAGTGAACTGGAATGTAGCTCAACATGGAGTATAAAAGGAAGGCTGGAACTGGACCCTGCAGAGTTCTATAGAGCACGGTAAGGAGTCTCATCTTATTCCAAATATAAGAAGGCAGGATCAAATAGGCGGAAAAAAGAAGTCCTGGTCTGCTTAGGAAATGCTGTTGAAAAAGGAATGAAGGTAAGTTAGGAAAGCATCCTAGGTTTGGCAGAAAGGACTTTAAGATATTGAGGCTTATTATAAGGCCACAAAAAGTGAAAGTCACTTGGTCGTGTCCGACTCTGACCCCATGGACTATACAGACCATGGATTCTCCAGGCCAGAATCCTGGAGTGAGTAGCCTTTCCCTTCTCCAGGGGATCTTCCCAACCCAGGGATCGAACCCAGGTCTCCTGCACTGCAGGTGGATTCTTCACCAGCTGAGCTACAAGGTATGATTATGGCATAGGAATAGACAATAACGTTATGGAACAAAATAGAAGTCAACATATTTGGCCTCTTACTAACAATGCGGCACTTTAGAACAGTGGAGGGAGAGTAAGGTCTTTGAAATAAATGGGTTGTACCAATTAATAAGTACATAAAAATTAAAATGAAATTTACCACTAATATACTTCATACATGAAAATCAATTTCAGATAGATGATTAAATATTATTAAATGCAAAATAATGCTCTCTTAATGACCTTGGGAAAAGGTAAGTGTTCTTAATAAGACACAAAAATTACTAACCATAAAGGAAAAATTTTCTTTAAAATTAAGAACTTCATTTCATCAAAAGACACCATGAGAAGTGTGAAAAGGCAAACCAGAAGGAAGGAAAAAATATTTGCAACACATCTAACCAATAACAAGTAACCAGATTAAGTAAAAATGCTTAAGAAAAATCAGAAAGCCAGTTTAAAAAATGAGCTAACAACTTGAATATGTCCTTCATAAAGAGAGAAATTACCTACAGGTGGTAGAAACAGCCTGACAGAGAGGAAGTAGGCCATCTGGATAAATCAAGTAATAATTTATCCAGTTGAAAGGCTTTTCTGTATTTTCAAGGCTCTGTTTGCCTCATTTCTGTAACTTTTATATTTCATGCAACCTTAAAATATTTAGAAAGCCCAAAGGCTACTCAAATATTAATTTTGATCTCCATTTTTCACTTTCATCAAAGTGAGGAGAAAAGCATCTATTTGCCTCAGTGGACTGAGGCCAGGCCTTATTTAAGGAATATTTCCCAAAGCTCTAGCCAAAGCTATTGGGCCTGTGAAAAAGGTAGGGGAGAAGAATGGCTGTGGATAATATTTATTGAATATTTGTTGTACGCCAGGCTGTGCTGTGCTCAATGCTTTATGTGGATTGCCTCATTTAATTCTCATGTAGCACCTTCATAGATGAGGACATTGTGATGTTAAGTAACAGAAATTGTGTGACAATAGTCTGCTCTGCTAACCTGAGGGTCTCTTTCCTGCTGCTGCTGCTAAATCGCTTCAGTTGTGTCCAACTCTGTGCGACTCCATAGACGGCAGCCCGCCAGGCTCCTCTGTCTCTGTGATTCTCCAGGCCAGAACACTGGTGTGGGTTGCCATTTCTTTCTTCAGTGCATGAAAGTGAAAATTGAAAGTGAAGTCGCTCAGTCGTATCTGACTCTTCGCGACCCCATGGACCACAGCCTACCAGGCTCCTCCGTCCATGGGATTTTCCAGGCAAGAGTACTGGAGTGGGTTGCCATTGCCTTCTCCAGCCACTTTCCTAGCTACCTGTTAATAGCCTCTTTCTTAACTATTCCATTTGGGAGACAGGAGTAGGCTAGTATTTTCCAGCTACAAGGCTGATCATAGAATTACTACGTTTCTTTGCAATATCTCTTTTCTTACGTACACTGGGCTTTGACCTTTTATTGTCTCTGAGGTCCAGGAAGTGCAAAATATGGAATAAAGAATGCTGCCTGCGTAGTGTGAAGTTTAAGTTTCACTTCCTCTTGCCCTCAAACGTCTCAGTTCAGTTCAGTTCAGTTCAGTCGCTCAGTCATGTCTGGCTGTTTGCAACCCCATGGACTGTAGCACACCAGGCTTCCCTGTCCATCACCAGCTCCCATTGCTTGCTCAAACTCATGTCCATCAAGTCGGTGATGCCATCCCACCATCTCATCCTCTGTCATCCCCTTCTCCTCCTGCCTTCAATATTTCCCAGCATCAGGGTCTTTTCAAATGAGTCAGTTCTTCATATCAGGTGGCCAAAGTATTGGGAGTTTCAGCTTCAGACAAAAAAGAAAAGGAAAGATAAACCCATTTGAATGCAGAGCTCCAAAGAATAGCAAGGAGGCTAAGAAAGCCTTCCTCAGTGATCAATGCAAGAAACAGAGGAAAACAATAGAGTGAGAAAGACTAGAGATCTCTTAAAGAAAATGAGAGATACCAAGGGAACATTTCATGCAAAGATGAGCTCTATAAAGGACAGAAGTGGTATGGGCCTAACAGAAGCCCTCAGGTCTATTCATGTGCAAATGCCCACATAAGGCTGGTAATCTTGTGACTGCAGCTTCTTTGCTGTGGTGGGAATGGGATAGATGGGGAATCTGTCATCCTGGGACCTAACACCTACTTAACTAGTTCTGGTTAAATAGAGATCAGGGCTTACTTAATGTTTTCAGGTACTGAACTTTAACATTTAGCATTATATAAAAACGCTAAAATGAATAATTAAGACTTCTGGGTTTTTCGTGTATGTTTCCAGTTTCTTATCACTTTTCAAGGTAGCATTTCTGTCACTGATTATGCACAGAAACAGACATACCTGCTTCTCACAAATATTTTCATTCATTTTAACAAAATATGAAATTGGTTTCTCAATTTCTCAAGGAAACCAATCTCATACTGAACTAAGAAATCGTTTATTATGCTTATGTTTTGCAGACTTTGGATAATGAGATGAGTACAGATGACGACAATGAATATGCAGAAGAAAAGGAGAGCTACATCTGTGCAGTGTGTCTGGATGTCTATTTCAACCCCTACATGTGTTACCCT
This sequence comes from Antilocapra americana, assembly GCA_007570785.1. Taxonomy (NCBI): domain Eukaryota; kingdom Metazoa; phylum Chordata; class Mammalia; order Artiodactyla; family Antilocapridae; genus Antilocapra; species Antilocapra americana. The sequence continues at coordinate 125,357 of ML661338.1, read as the reverse complement.
TGCCACCACATCTTCTGTGAGCCCTGCTTACGGACCCTTGCCAAAGACAATCCTGCAAGCACTCCCTGCCCATTGTGCCGGACAGTTATTTCCAGAGTCTTTTTTCAGACAGGTAATTGTTGTCTTTCATTAACATGATTGCCTAATTATTTTGACTATCTCTTTGTTCCAGTTCCAAAGGTATTTTATGAATTGTTATGAGAAAGTTATTGAAAATCATATATAGCATAATTCGTCACTCTGCAGTTTACAGAAGAGTGGTTGCCAACTCGTTAGAACTTTGTTAAAATCGTAGAATCAGAGATGAAAATAGTTCCTCATCTCTACTCCTCTATTTAATGCTGAGATCTTTTCTAAAGCATCCCAACTAGTTTTTCAGTCTTTACTTGGACATCTTTAGTGTCAAGGACATTCTATTAAAATTTGGAGCAGCCCTATTGATTATTTATTCCTCAAGTCTAACTTCTATTTCTTCTCATCCTTTGACATTTGTTTTTCCTCTGGAGGCTCAAAGAATAAATCTATAAATATCTGAGGATAACGACTATGCCTTTCCCTCAAACTCTAAATCTTCTAAACCTTCTTGTTGTTTTTAAGGTCTTTATTCTTGAAGACAGTAAAATTGAAACAAGGATTTACCATGTAAAGATGAGATATAACACAGTATTTTGATACAAATAGAGACAGTGAAAACTAATGAATGTGGAACATGGAAACCTGATAAGGAGAAAGGGAAAAGTGATAGAAGTAAGCGGAGCTGTTGGACTGTAAAGAAAGCTGAGCACCAAAGAATGGATGCTTTTGAACTGTGGTGTTGGAGAAAACTCTTTAGAGTCCCTTGGACTGCAAGGAGATCCAACCAGTCCATCCTAAAGGAGATCAGTCCTGGGTGTTCATTGTAAGGACTGATGTTGAAGCTGAAACTCCAATATTTTGGCCACCTGATGAGAAGAGTTGACTCATCTGATAAGACCCTAATGCTTGGAAAGATTGAGGGCAGGAGGAGAAGGGGACAACAGAGGATGAGATGGTTGGATGGCATTGCCAACTCAATGGACATGAGTTTGGGTAAACTCTGGGAGTTGGTGGTGGACAGGGAGGCCTGGCATGCTGCAGTCCATGGGGTTGCAAGGAGTTGGACACAACTGAACGACTGAACTGAACTGAAAGCAGAGCTGAAATTTATTGAGTGCTCTACTGTGTGCTAAACCTTAGAGAAGGAAATTTCTGTATCCACATTCTCACCTCAACCATAGGCCAAATAACATCAAAGTATGTCCTTTATTAATAGTAAAACTGAAGAAAACACATAGCAAATTTTTCTTCCCCTAAAGAAAATCCACGGACCCATCTCCAAAGAAGAATCAGTGTATAAAAATAAGTTTTGTATACTCAACCAACTGCATGAATGCTTGCAAACCTGCCTTACCAGCTCAGTAATCAAACAATGAGATACCACTTCACACTTACTAGGATGGCTATAGTTAAGAAGATAGATAATAATAAGTGTTGACAAGGATATGGAAAAATTGGAACTCATATATTACTGATAGGAGTATAAAATGTCAAAGTCAGTTTGAAAATAGCAGAAGCAGCTTTGCACATATAAGATTCTAAGCCTGCTTGTGAGATGGGGAAAAAATTCTCATGTGTCCCAGACTAACTAAGAGTTCTTTTGTCTCTGAAGATGGAAAAGACTCTGGGATGGGCCAGGCCAAGGAAGAAAACCTTTGGTTAGGGGGACCTTTCCATTCCTTGACTGACAGCCTCATTCTTCCAGACAAGGAGCTCCCACATCAGTACCCCAATAGCGGATCTGTTCAGGGACATCAAACATGCTGCATAACAGGATCTGCTGGCCACCTTCATCAGGAGGCCAAAGAAGGGGAAAGGCTATGGCTTACAAACATTAAATGGAGTGAGGGTCATCCAAGAGAGTGGGAAAGAATCCCTTAGCCAAGGAGATCATGGTTTTGTTTTCAGGGAAGGCATCATATTTTCTTGAATCGATTTTATGACTGAAGCCTTCAAACCAAGTATGGCATTGCCCCTACTGCAGACTGACTCTGGGGGACACCTGTATGAGCCCTACTGTAGACTTCAGGGATCCCAGCCCATGGTCACATGGAAGATACAGATGTCTCAGGTATTACATAGGCAGCCACGGGGTCGTGCAACTGAAGTCTCAACTGTGAAGTCACTTGCTGCTCTCACCCCATTCAGGTGCACCCAAACCTCAGCAAGGAGAATTTCTGCCCTCCTTCCATTATTTTCCTACATTCAACCTCTGTCTCCTTTTAGACCACTGACCCCATGCCACTACTCTTCTGCCTTAACATGGTGAAACTAGGTGCTAATAAGCAGTAGTATAAAATGGCTGAATCTTCACCTTGTGTATGAAAGAAAGAAAGTGAAAGTGACGTCGCTCAGTGGTGTCCGACTCTTTGCGACCCTGTGGACTATAGCCTACCAAGCTTCTCCATCCATGGGATTTTCCAGGAAAGAGTACTGGAGTGGGTTGCCATTTTCTTCGCCAGGGGATCTTCCCAACCCAGGGATCAAACCTAGGTCTCCTGCATTGCAGGCAGACACTTTACCCTCTGAGCCACCAGGGAAGAATTCCCTAACTAAGTATAAATGAAATTTAAACTAATCTAGAATTTTAAGTATGAAGCAGGCTTATGATTTTCTCACCAGGAATATTTTGGCTGCCACAATAATAGGAGGATGCTGCTGGTATCTAGTCAATAGGTCAGGGATAACAGGTACCCTGCAGTGTTTGGGCCAGACACACACAGTGAAAAATTGTCCTGGATTCAGTCTGAATTTTTCTGTCCTTTTGGACTTTATTCAGGACATACAGCTTATCCAGAAGATCATACTTCCTTTTCTTATCAGCCATAACAGCCTGTAATTGGTCTTGGTCTGAGGTCTCTATTCCCATTAAGGGTATTTCATACTTTCTCTTATTCTATACCAAATGGTCTGAACTGTTAATTCATATGCTAATAGAGATTTTATTCTTGCATTTACCCATGCCTCAACTTTTATGTTCATCTTGTACAATATAGTCATTGCCTCTGAAATCGAAGCTCATTCTTCTTTTTTTTTAATATACTTCAATAAAAAATTTACAATGTTGTGCTGACCTCTGCTGTACAGCAAAGTGACTCGGTTATATACATATAGATGATCTTTATTTTTATATTCTTTTCCATTATACTTTATCACAGGATATTGAATATAGTTCCCTGTGCTATACAGTAGGACCTTGTTGTTTATCCATCCTATAAAATGCAATCGTTTATATCTGCTAATCCTAAACTCCCAGTCCTCCCCTCCCTTCATTCCTTTGTACAAATCCACCTTTCCATCTTGGATCATTTTCCTTCAGCCTGGAGTAACATTTCTTCTACAGGTTTGGGGAATTCCCTGGCAGTTCAGTGATTAGGACTCAGTGCTTTCACTGCCAGGGCCCAGGTTCGATTAGCAGGTCGATTCCAGTCACTGTAGTGCCTACCACTGATCCTCACACATGGAGAAGCTCAATGTCATTAAAAGGAAACAGGATGTCTGCCACTAAGTCAGAGGAAGTCCCACGTCCGCAACTAGGTCTCAGGTGATCTAGCTCCAACTCTCAAAAATTAGAGATACCAAGGGAAGATTTCATGCAAAGATGGGCTCAATAAAGGACGGAAACATTATGGACCTAACAGAAGCAGAAGATATTAAGAAGAGATGGCAAGAATATATAGAAGAACTATACAAAAAAGATCTTCATGACCCAGATAATCACGATAGTGTGATCACTCACCTAGAGCCAGACATCCTGGAATGTGAAGTCAAGTGGGCCTTAGAAAGCATCACTACAAACAAAGCTAGTGGAGGTGATGGAACTCCAGTTGAGCTATTTCAAATCCTGAAAGATGATGCTATGAAACTGCTGTACTCAATATGCCAGCAAATTTGGAAAACTCAGCAGTGGCCATAGAACTGGAAAAGGTCAGTTTTCATTCCAATCCCAAAGAAAGGCATTGCCAAAGAATGATCAAACTACCGCACAACTGCATTCATCTCACACGCTAGTAAAGTAATGCTCAAAATTCTCCAAGCTAGGCTTCAACAATACATGAACCATGAAATCCTAAATGTTCAAGCTCGTTTTAGAAAAGGCAGAGGAACCAGAGATCAAATTGCCAACATCCGCTGGATCTTCGAAAAAGCAAGAGAGTCCCTGAAAAACATCTATTTCTGCTTTATTGACTAGGCCAAAGCCTTTGACTGTGTGGATCACAGTAAACTGTGGAAAATTCTGAAAGAGAATGAGAATCCCAGGCCACTTGACTTGCCTCTTGAGAAATCTGTAAGCAGGTCAGGAAGCAACAATTTTAACTGTACATAGAATAGACTGGTTCCACATAGGCAAAGGAGTATGTCAAGGCTGTATATTGTCACCCTGCTTATTTAACTTATATGCAGAGTACATCATGAGAAATGCTGGTCTGGATGAAGCACAAGCTGGAATCAGGATTGCTGGAAGAAATGTCAATAACCTCAGAAAAGCAGATGATACCACCCTATGCCAATTAGTGAAGAAGAACTAAAGAGCCTCTTGATGAAAGTGAAAGAGGAGAGTGAAAAAGTTGGCTTAAAGCTCAACATTCAGAAAACAACAGAAAAAAGATCATGGGATCCAGTCCCATCACTTCTTGGCAAATAGATGGGGAAACAGTGGAAACAATGGCAGACTTTATTTTGAGGAGTTCCAGAATCACTGTAGATGGTGACTGTAGCCATGAAATTAAAAGACACTTATTCCTTGGAGGAAAGTTATGACCAACCTAGACAGTATATTAAAAAGCAGATACATTACTTTGCCAACAAAGGTCTGTCTAGTCAAGGCTATGGTTTTTCCAGTAGTCATGTATGGATGTGAGAGTTGGACAGTGAAAAAAGGCTGAGCGCCAAAGAATTGATGCTTTTGAACTGTGGTGTTGTAGAAGACTCTTGAGAGTCCCTTGGACTGCAGGGAGATCCAACCAGTCCATTAAAGGAGATCAGTCCTGGGTATTCATTTGAAGGACTGATGTTGAAGCTGAAACTCCAATACTTTGGCCACCTGATGCTAAGTGCTGATTCATTTGAAAAGACCCTGATGCTGGGAAAGATTTCAGGCAGGAACAGAAGAGGACGACAGAGGATGAGATGTTTGGATGGCATCACTAACTCAATGGGCATGAGTTTGGATAAACCTCAGGAGTTGGTGATGGACTGGGAGGCCTGGCGTGCTGCAGTTCTTGGGTTCGCAAAGAGTCAGACACAACTGAGTGACTGAATTGACTAGCTGGACTGTAGGCTGCCAGGCTCCTCTGTCCATTGGGATTCTCCAGGCAAGAATATTGGAGTTGGTTGAGCACAATAAATGTTATGGTTTAACTGGGCTTAGTTTAATAGATCTCTTCCTGGCCTTATTGTTCTTGAGTAATGAAACAGTTACTGAAATCATTTTCCTTCTCCAGAGTCTTAAAAGACATAAATAAGCACAACATAAACCCTAGATGGTTGAGGCAAAATCTTGAATAAATGCTCCAAGAGTGTCTACAGTGCTAGCCGATTTCTCCTTGGCCAAAGGGTTGAAAATAATTGTAACAACTCTTTTCTTATTCAGGTATAAAAATTTGGGGAATAAAATGCTGTAGTATGAAATATTAAATGTAATTATTACATTAAAATGGATAAAATTTTACTAAAGTTTATCTACCCAAAAATAGGAACTCCTAAATATTAACTTCAGTTAAGCATAAATTGTATTCTATAATGATGTGTATATTGCAAAATCCATAGCTCCATTTTGGCAAAGTATAGAATTTGGGGGTTTGGTTTGGTTTAGTCCCTATTGTATGTGCCTCTGTCCTCAGGCTACTTATTTAGTTGGAGAATGGGGCTTTTTAATCCAGATTTTAAGCCTCAACAGTTCACTAGGAAAGGGTACAAAGTCAAGTTAAATTTTATATTCAGAGGATACATAGATAAGTATTCATCAGTTCCGAATGAGAAATTCCTGGTTGGCTTCTCTTTCCCAACCCTCAGAGCGCCTCTGGACCTCTGATTCAGTTACTAGGAGACCTTGCAACCTCCCTAGGATGAACCTGCCAGGTCTGAAGAGTTGGTTCTAAGACTTACTGGTATTTGTTGAGTCCGAGTAGTCATATTCTGTTAAACGCAGGCTGTAATAGCAAACTCAAGTTTTCTCTAACTGGCATTGTTCTCCTTACAGACAAACTTTCAGGTACTCACATGGGTACAAAATGAGTTTCACTACTAGAGCTAGGGTCCCTTGCAAGTGAGACTTTTTGTCCCTCTTGCAGAAGTGTAAATCAAGCATTGCCATTGAAATTCTGAAGACAATATTAAGATAGTTTATAGATTTTCATTGATACCGAGTAAAGTCAAGTCAAATGTCAAGCTTTCGGTATAATGAGATTTTTTTTAAATTACAATTAACAAAATGTAATTTTAAGTAGGGAAACAAGGACTTTAGTAATCTAAATGAGATAGCTGGACACATATCTCCTATCCTTTTAATACCTATTCTTTTAAAACATAATACCACTGGGTGCATGTAAGTAACTGTGCCCTGTATTTATAATTTATCATTGTTGTTCAGTTGCTAACTCATGTCTGACTCTTTGCAACCCCAGGGACTGCAGCACTCCAGGCTTTTCTGTCCTTCACGATCTCCCTGAGTGTGCTCAAGCTCATGTCCATTGTCAGTGATGCCATCCGACCATCTCATCCTCTGTCATCCCCTTCTCCTCTTGCCTTTAATCTTTCTCAGCATCAGGGACTTTTCCAATGAGCTGGCTCTTTGCATCAGGTTGCCAAAGTATTGGAGCTTCAGCTTCAGCCTCAATCCTTCCAATGAATATTCAGGATTGGTTTCCTTTATGATTCACTGGTTTGATCTCCTTGCAGTCCAAGGGACTCTTAAGAGTCTTCTCCAGCACCACAGTTCAAAAGCATCAGTTCTTCGGTACTCAGCCTTCTTAATGGTCCACCTCTCATATCCATACTTGACTACTGGAAAACCATAGCTTCAGCTATACGGATATTTGTCAGCAAAATGATTTCTCTGCTTTTTAATATGCTGCTTAGGTTTGTCATAGCTTTTTTGCATTTATAATAATAATCTTATTATAGTCCCTCCTTAACAGGACCCAAAGGCCTGAATTGAACTGCCAGATCCCTCAGACCATGGAACCTTCCAAGAAAGAATACTAGAGTGGGTTGCAATTTCCTTCTGCAGGGGATCTTCCAGACCCAGGGATCAAACCTACATCTCCTGCATTGGCAAGCAGACTCTTTACCACTGAGCCATTACCTCATAACTTAGGGTTACCTATTTACTGGATATGATTTAATGCATGTACTATGCCTATTTCACAATTTGCTTTTGTGAATCCAAAATTTTATTGAAAAACTATTTTAAATTTCTATTTAAAAATGAGATTTTCACATTAAAAACTTCTGATATTATGATGCAGTATTGTTCTCAGCACTGTCAGTTTTGTACACTATTTGAAGAAAATGTATTATAAATATTTTAATAGACTTTATTTTTTAGAGCAGTTTCATGTTCACAGTAAAATTAAGTAGAAGATAGAAGGATTTCTTTTACACCTCCTGCCCCCTCACAAACATAGCAACTCCCATTATCCATACTCTGTACTACAGTGGAACGTTTGTTAAAATCAGTCAGCCTGTACTGATAGATGATTATCATCTAAAGTCCACAGTTTACATTAGGGTTCACTCTTGATGTTGTAAATTCCATGACTTTGGACAAATGTATAGTGACACATATCCATCATTAGAGTATCAAACAGAATATTTTCACTGCCCTAAGAATCCTCTGCTCCTCATTCATTCATCCCTATTCATCCTTCACCCCCAACCCCAGGCCAACCTCAGATATTTTCACTGTCTCCATAGTTTTGCCTTTTCCAGAATGTCATATAGTTGGAATCATACAGTATGCAGCCTTTTCAGATTGGCTTCTTTCACTTACTAATATGCATTTAATATTCTTCCATGTCCTCTTATGGCTTGACAGCTTATTTCTTTTGGGGGGCTTCCCTGGTGGCTCAGATACTAAAGAACCTGCTTACAATGCAAGAGACCCAGGTTTGTTCCCTGGGTTGGGAAGATCCCCTGGGGAAGGGAATGGCTACCAACTCCAGTATTCTTGCCTAGAAAATTCCATGGACAGAGGAGTCTGGTGGGCTACAGCCAGCCCATGGGACCACTTTAGCGCTAAATAATGTTCCATTGTCTAAAGGTACCAGTTTATCTATTCACCTGCTGAAGGACATGGTTGTTGCTTCCAAGTTGGAAATTATGAATTAAGCTGCTAAAAACATCTATTTGCAGGTCTTTATGTGGACCTAAGTTTTCAGCTTCTTTGGCTAAATACTAAGGAGCATGATTGCTGAACTGTATGTAGTAAGAGTATTTTTAGTTTGAGAAGCCACCAAACCATCTTCCAGAGTGGCTGTACCACTTTGCATACCTGCCAGCAGTGATTGAGGAGTGCCTATTGTCCACATCCTTGCCAGCAATTGGTGTTATCTGTGCTCTGGATTTTGGCCTTTCTAATAGGTGTGTAGTGGTATCTCATTAATGTTTTAATTTGCATTTCCCTAATGACATATGATGTGTATCATCTTTTCATATGCTTAATTTGCTGTCTGTATATCTTCTTTGGTGAGATTACTGTTAAGGTCTTTGGCCCATTTTTTTTAAATTGAGTTTTTTGTTTTCTTACTGTTTACTTTTAAGACTTTTTTGGGTATTTTTGGATAACAGTCCTTTATCAGATAGGTCTTTTGCAAATATTTTCTCCCAGCCTGTGAATCAACTATTAATTCGCTTGACAGTGTCTTTTGTAGATCAGAAAAGAATGTTTCACAGTTTTAACTCTTACACTTAGCAGAATGCTTAAAACTATTACTAACAAATATTTGCTTAATAATTATAAATTATAATATAACTTAATTATAACTAGCTTTTAAATATAAAATTGCCCATATTTAAGCATAAGTGAAGTGAAGTTAAAGTTGCTCCATCGTGTCCAACTCTTTGTGACCCCATGGGCTGTAGCCCACCAGGTTCCTCTGTCCATGGAAATCTCTGGGCAAGAATACTGGAGTGGGTTGCCATTTCTTTCTTCAATTTAAGCATAAAGCAGACATCAAAGTTATACCTCCCTGTTGGTACTGCTTGTAGTTCAAATTTGTGTTGTGTTTGTGGTTGCCCTTATTTTATTATTTATGGTACAATACAGTGAAACTCATGGTAATACACCCTGTAACAAAGTGAATCATGTTTTTATGTATTTGGTAATTGACTCTTGCACTCAGCAAAGTCAAGAAGACTAGAATTTTTAACACTTAATTATTAGTCCTATGGTAGTATCACACAAAGATGAGGCTGTTTTCTACTGGTACTGCCACCACATTTAAATGTAACATTTGAATAGACTTTAGAATCTTTCTAGGATATTCAGGGAATTGTCCTATTGATTCATTCAATACATTACAATATACTGTAGTAAGAAGCCTCTACTCCCTAAAAGGTAAAGTTGACAAAGGAGGAGAGAAAGGTAGTTTTTACCACCTTTTACTCTGAGCCCTGTATCTTGGTCTGCCTTCAGATTTTTCTTAGTGCTTCTTCTAAATAATTCTGAGAAAGTTAGCATTGAATAGTTATCTGTTGCAAAATCCTGCAGTTCCAAGTTCAAATACCACTAGAATGAAACGACATTGTTCTACAGAAAGAACAACATCCTTCGGTAAGGTTTGTACAGTTTATAGCAGATAAACTGTAAGAGATAAGGTTTAACTTATTTAAATAAATTCAGATACTTTTAGAATATAAAAGGATTTAAGGTCATTTCATCCAGTGGTTGACTGTGCATTGAAATTATCCAAGGAGCCTATAGAAAGTACAGACTGCTAGGTCACATTCACAGCAATTCTGCTTCAGTAATATCTGGGCAAGGTCCTAGAAATTGTCTTTTTAACAAATCCCCTCAGCAACTCTGATGCATAGCCAGGCTCCAGACGGGTATTTTGGAATCACTGATCTAGCACAGTGCCCAGCAGACAGGAATTAGATTTAATTAATTTCTGTATTTCTAGCTAGACCAGCAAAGTGCCAGGCACATAGCTACTGCAGAATAAGTGTTTGCCAGAGATAGGGCAGAGAGCAAGTACAAAGAGAAGTTCAACAGCTTATGAAAGGTGCCACAGTTAGGAACCATTAGAACCCAGTTCTTATTTGGCCCAGCAGATGGAGGGACAAGGGCTTTTGGATCCACTCTTCTCCAAAGGTCTTTCAGATCAAGCGTAATAAATAGAATCTTCCAACATTTCATAAGACTATGTTATGGACACATGTATTTATGTTCAACAGAACATTGTAGGTACATCTCCCATCTCATTTTACACATTTAATACAGTAATTCCTCCAATCATAATTTTCTTAGGTATTATAAATATTTTTGAAACCTTTCCTTCTTTGGTTTCCATTTGAGTTTGTTATATAGGTTAGAAGTGCATCATGTAATAAGTTCTTGAAGCTAGAAAATGAAAAAAAAAATCACAGTTATCATTATTACTTTTATCTCTCTCATCTACCCTCTAAGACAAGTTTGATTTTTGACCAGCTTTCAAAACTGCACTTCTGGATGACTCTTACAAGAATGTCTTTTCGATCTGGTTTACTGAATGCAATTATACTTCCAAATAAGTTTTCATTTTAAGAGAGGCCAGTGCAGTGACATCCTCTGGTTATTGTATCAGCATTTTGGAGCAAGGGTACAAGCTCTCCAGGGGAAGGAGGAGGTGGAGGGAGAAGAGGAAAAGAAAGGATGGGAATACAAATTTGGAGGTTGCAAACTCTTCTTCTTGGTTTATATTACCTCCCATAGGAAATAATTTACCCACCACACTGGTCTTACTTTTAAAGGCATTTAGGAAGTTGTGAGTCCAACAGTTAATTGTCAACACAATCCTGCTTATCTCATAGGATTTTTAATTTCTCAGAAAATACAGTGACTTATAGCTATCACTGCTTAAGGATAAGCCCTACAAGAAGACAATTGTTATATAAGTGAATGTGTTGTAGTCATTAGATAACTTCTTCCATTCTCTTCATCCCTGTGAATGGCCCTGATGAGTCATTTTAACCAGGTAGTTAGTAGTGCCGTGACCACCGTTTACTAAGGGGCTGTTCACGGGCAGTGTGCGCTGCTGCAGAAAACACTGAGAATACCCGATCTGAAATGATTTGACTGTTACACACATGAAGGTTAAAACAGCCACTGGCCGTAACAGTCTCCAGCATACATAGTGAGCACACAGACTATGAAAATGCTTTTTCTCTGCCTTGTGTGCTTGAACTACTGGCCCTTGGGTGTAGACTGGGGAAGGGAGTTAAGGAGAGTGGAAAGTTTATTGCTTAACCTTCCTTATTTGGACTGGCCTGTTTTTCACATTGTTTCTTTTGTTGTTAAATGTAAACTTCCAGAATCTGTTTTCCTACAGAATCTGTTTTCCCCATCAATTGCTTCAGTTCAGTTCAGTCGTGTCCGACTCTTTGTGACCCCATGAACTGCAGCACGCCAGGCCTCCCTGTCCCTCACCAACTCCCGGAGTCCACCCAAACCCATGTCCATCGAGTCGGTGATGCCATCCAGCCATCTCATCCTCTGTCGTCCCCTTCTCCTCCTGACCCCAATCCTTCCCAGCATCAGGGTCTTTTCCAATGAGTCAACTCTTCACATGAGGTGGCCAAAGTATTGGAATTCCAGCTTCAACATCAGTCCTTCCAATGAACACCCAGGACTGATCTCCTTTAGGATGGACAGGTTGGATCTCCCTGCAGTCCAAGGGACTCTCAAGAGTCTTCTCCAACATCACAGTTAAAAAGCATCAATTCTTCTCACAGTCCAACTCTTATATCCATACATGACTACTGGAAAAACCATAGCCTTGACTAGACAGTCAATTGCTTAGGTGAAAATAAATCCAAGAGAGTAGTTAGGAAAAAATACAGAAAATCTGATGTAACTGGTTACAGCAGAAGCTCAAAGCCTTTGAAAGGATGGAAGTTGAGAAGATAGTACAGGAATAATTGTGGGATGAAAGTAAGAGGACGCCATTGATGGAAAGACTTGTTTACTTCTCAGCTAGTAACTAGCTCTACACCGGCCTCCCTGGGAAGAACTTATCCATCAAATAGTTCGACTGAGATTATCCCTTGCTTTCCTTGGCTCATGTTCTAGAGACTCTTTTTTAAAGTGAATAGCATCATATTTGTTTTTTTATTTGTGTTTATTTACTTCAAATGAATATTTTCCTTTTCTCTTTAACTCATGAACAAGTTTCTGAAGGGTTGAGAATTTATTTCTACATTTTTTTAACTTCTTCATATCAGCAGCGTTAAACTCTACAAAGCCCATCCATCACATATGGAATGAAATAGAACTATGAAGTAAAAGCTTCTGGTGATTTTTCCTTCTCAATATCACTCCTGAGCCATGACTGCACTCCAGTTAGTCTGTTGCACCCATAACACATTTTCCCCCATTTATGGTCTGCCTGTTTACTACCATCTTTTAGACTGTAGTCTTCTTGAGGCAAGGACTATATTTCCATCATCACTGTTTCTTTCATTTCTGGTGTTTTTATCTGACATAGGAGCTGCTCAGTAGGTATATGTTCTATGTGTAGGCATATCAAAGTTGCATCAAATTCAGAGAATTTTGTTTGCTTGGGTTAAAAACAAAGTTGACTCCAATTTTGTCTTCACTGTCTTAAAAGAGATCTGAATTTATTATTAAAATACTGCAACAATTTTTCGGGTTCTTGCCATTTTACTCAAATTAACATTTAAAAACACTATTTTTGTTTGCTTTGCTCTAGAACTGAACAATGCCACAAAAACATTCTTTACTAAAGAATATTTGAAAAGAAAACAAAGCTTTCAGAAATCCAGCTCTGCAAAGTGGCCCCTACCAAACTGCAGAAAAGCATTCCACCTTTTTGGAGGTAAGGAAACTAATGTGAAAAATGAGAGAGAAGGAAAGAAAAAAAGTCTGGTAACATTGTCTAGCATTGTTTTTTAAAGCCATTTTCTTTTTGCCTTAGATATGTTAGTAGAAAAATATTTCTGCACTGGTCAATTTTAAGCAAGGATTTGCTAGTGTCTTCTTACTGAAAGCTACAGTGTATGTATGAAAAACTTGGAGACTATACCTTAAGAGCAAAATCTGACAGAAACTCATGATTAAATTTACTTTGCCTTGCTATCAATAATGTTTAATATGTAGATAATGAACTTCATCTCAAAAGTAACAGATTTAACAAAAGCACTACTGTCCTTTATAAACATTTTTAATAATGCATCATAATTTAAGTTTGTTTTGTAGATTATAATCTCTATTTTAATTATTTTTTTCTTTAAGTATAGCTGATTTACAATGTCATGTTAGTTTCAGGTGTACAGCAACAGCAATTCAGGTATATATATGTATGTATATATTATTTTTCAGATTCTTTTCCCTTATAGCTTATTATAAGATATTGAATCTAGTTCTCTATACTATATAGTAGGTCCTTGTTGGTTATATATTTTATATATAGTAGTGTGTATATGTTAATCCCAAACTTTTAATTTATCCCTTCCCCCACCTTTCCCCTTTGGGAACCATAAGATTGTTTTCTATGTTGTGGGTCTGTTTCTATTTTATAAATAAGTGCATTTGTTATTTTTTTAAGATTCCACAAATAAGTGGAATATGATATATGATATTTGACATATGATATTTGTCTTTGTCTGGTTTACTTCACTTATTACAGTAATCTCTAGGTCCATCCATGTTGCCACAGATGGCATTATGTCGTTCTTTTTAATGGTTGAGTAATATGACACACACATGTATACACCCACACACGTGCACATATATATATATACATACACACATCACATTTTTATTCATTAATCTGTCAATGGACATTTAGGTTGTTTCCATGTCTTGGCTATTGTAAATAGCTCTGCTATGAACATAGGGGTCTGTGAGTGTATCTTTTTAAATCAGAATTTGCTCTGGATATATGCCCAAGAGTGGGATTACAAGATCATATGGTAACTCTGTGTTTACTTTTTTAAGGAACTTCCATATTGTTCTGTATAGTGGCTATACAAATTTACATTCCCAACAACATTGTAGGAGGGTTCCTTTTTTTCTGCACCCTTTCCAGTATTTATTATTTGTAGATTTTTTGATGTGAGATGATGCTTCACTATAGTTTTGATTGGCATTTCTCTAGCAATTAGCCACGTTGAATATTTTTTTATGTGCCTATTGGCCATCTTTATGTTTTTTGTAGAAATACCTATTTATGTCTTCTGCATATTTTGTGATTTTTTTTAATACTAAGCTGTTTGTATATTTTGGAAGTTAATCCCTTGTCAGATTTGTCATTTGTAAATATTTTCTCTCATTCTATTGGTTTCCTTTTTGTTTTGTTTATGGTCTTTTTGATGTGCAAAGCTTTTGTGTTTATATTTAGTCCCATTTTCAAATTTTTGCTTTTATTCCATTCCTCTAGGAGACAGGTCCAGAAAAAAAAAACTACTGCTGTGATTTATGTCAAAGAGTGTACTGCCTATGTTTTCCTCTAGGACTTTTATAGTATTTGGTCTTACGCTTAGGTCTTTGCATGTTGAGTTTATTTTGTATATAATATTAGATGATGTTCTAATTTCATTCTTTTACATGTAGCTATCCAATTTTCCCAGCATCACTTAATCAAGAGACTGTCTTTTCTCCATTGTATATTCTTGCCCCCTTTGTTATAGACTAACTGGCCATAGGTGGATAGGTTTATTTTTGGACTTTCTATCCCATTTTATTGATCTACATTTCTATTTTCATGCAAGTATCTGACTGTTTTGACTACTGTGGCTTTGTAATATATGATAAATTCGAGGAGTCTGAGTCTCTAGTTCCATTTTTATTTCTCAGGATTGCTTTGGATCTTAATGTATTGTTGGAGTCAGTTTGCTGACATTTTGCTGAGGATTTTTGCATCTATGTATTGGCCTGTAATTTTCTTTTTTGTGGTATCTTTGTCTGGTTTTGGTATCAGGGTGATGGTGGCCTCATAGAATGAGTTTGAAAGTGTGTCACATTCATGCTATTTTTTTTTTAATATTTTACAGTTGTTCTGCAAGTTTAGGACAAGTACAGAGTGTCAGTACTTTAATGTAGAGTGTCTCATCCATGTTAAATAGACAAAGAGTATCAGTTTCTGGGTTCACATCTAACTAAATGCATGACCTCAAGGATATCAGAGAAACACCTACTTTTGTTTCTGTTTCTGACCTGTAAGATGGTAATAATCATACAACCTAATTAATGTAGTTGTAAGGATCAAATGAGCTGATGTGAAAAGTACATTCTAAATTGTAACTGTACTATATAGATGAAAGGAATTATCAAATTAGGGCAAGGCAATCTCTAGTACCTTTTTCACCTTTTGAGAATTTGTTCTGTGTAATGATCATACAATGTAAACATAAAATATAATTTTGTCTTTTGTAAAACCACGGTCCATCAGAGCATGGACAGCTGTGCAATATTAGTATAAATGAGGGGTCTGGCTGGAGAAGCTCAGATGTGGGGCATTCTGATCTTCAGGGAGAAGAGGGCCTTCCATATAAGAAGACTGATAATATCAGTACAGCAGTGATGTCAACCAAAGGGAGGTAAAAACAGAGCCTATATGGTTGAGGCAGAAGATAAATTGAATTACAAAATCTTCAAGGTTTGAAGAAAGTAGTTTATGGATGAATATAACTTTATATAGTAGTTTGAATGAAGGACCTTAAAGACATTTTATCAGCACTATAAAACACACTATTTACGATAAGTGTTATTAAATAGTACTCCTATTTGGAAGAACTATAAAATAGTATACTCATTATAACACTGTTTTATAAAGTCATAAATAACTGAAGAAACCCCCCATCCATTGTTGTTCAGTCACTAAGTTGTGTCCAACTTTTTGCGACTACGTGGACTGCAGCATGCCAGGAGAACTTCAGCACATTCTTCTTCCCTGAAAAACAGGGAGGCCTGGAGTGCTGTAGTCCATGTAGTTGCAAAAAGCTGGACACAGCTTAGTGACTGAACAACAACACCCTGTTCTTCACTGTCTCCCGGTGTTTGCTCAGTATCATGTCCGTTGAGTGATGCCATCCAACCATCTCATCCTCTGTATCTCCTTTCTCCTCTTGCCCTCAATCTTTCCCAACATCAGAGTCTTTTCCAATGAGTCGGCTCTTTGCATCAGGTGGCCAAAGTATTGGAGCTTCAGCATCAGTCCTTCTAATGAATATTCAGGGTTGATTTCCTTTAGGATGGACTGGTTTGATCCCCGGGCTATCCAAGGGACTCTCAAGAGTCTTCTCTAGCACCACAGTTCCAAACCATCAGTTCTTTAGCGCTCAGCCTTCTTTATGGTCCAACTCTCATAAAGTTTTTCTGTACATGACTACTGAAAAAAACGTAGCTTTGACTGTATGGACCCTTGTTGGCAAAGTGATGTCTCTGCTTTTTTAATATACTAGCTCTAGGGTTGTCGGAGCTTTTCTTCCAAGGAGCAAGCAACTTTTCATTTCATGGTTGCAGTCACCAGCTACAGTGATTTTGGAGCCCAGGAAAATAAAGTCTGTCACTATTTCCATTGTTTTCCCCATCTATTTGCCATGAAGTGATGGGACCAGATGCTATGATCTTCTTTTTTTGAATAATGAGTTTTAAGCCAGCTTTTTCACTCTCTTCTTTCAACCTCATCAAGAGACTCTTTAGTTACTCTTCACTTTCTGCCATTAAAGTGGTTATCATATGCATATGTGAGGCTATTGATACTTTTCCTGGCAGTCTTGATTCCAGCTCGTGATTCATCCAGCTTGGTATTTAATGTAATATAGTCTTCGTAAAGTTAAATAAGCAGGGTGACAATATACAGCCTTGACATACTCCTTTCCTAATTTTCCATTTCTGATTCTAACTGTTGCTTCTTGACCTGCACACAGGTTTCTCAGGAGACAGGTGAGGTGGTCTGGTATATCCATCTCTTGAAGAATTTTTAATATATAGCTCAGTTGGTAAAGAATCTGCCTGCAATGCAGGAGACCCCAGGTCGATTTCTGGGTCAGGAAGATGTCCTGGAGAAGGGATAAGCTACCCAATCCAGTATTCTTGGGCTTCCCTTGTGGCTCAGCTGAAAGAATCCACCTGCAATGCAGGTTTGAACCCTGGGTTGGAAAGATCCCCTGGAGTAGGGAAAGCCTACCCACTCCAGTGTTCTGGCCTGGAGAATTCCATGGACTGTATAGTTCATAGCGTCACAAAAAGACAGACATGACTGAGCAACTTACACTCACTAAAATGTATTACATTTAGCCCAAAATATGATATAAAATTAAATATAATAAAGTCAGTGTTATTAACAGGATTTCATGTGAAAGAAGAGAAAATTTAATGTACAGATTATGTGCTTTAAAAGATTCCTTTGAATCCTACCTTCTACCCTATATGCAGACTTTAAAAAAAAAATGAATGATCATTCTGATAACCCTTTAATTTCCTTTGTTTTTTTATATTCCGGTGTGCTAAAGCTATAAATTAAATATTTGCTTCTTTGTGATTTCATGTTATTTCTCCTCATAGAAGTTCCACAGAACTCAACTTCTTATAACTTTTTATGGAGGCGGTTCAAAGTGACTTTATTACTCAACCTAACTTAAGAAATCAGCTATGCTAAGCAAGAGCTGAGCTGTTAGGCTCAGCCAACACTGAAAGAGTTAAGCCTTTAATCACTTAGTACGATGGTGTAAACAAGACTCTATAGTCATTCTTTTACAAGTGGCTGTCCAGTTTTCCCAGCACCACTTGTTAAAGAGGTTGTCTTTTCTCCATTGTATATTCTTGCCTCCTTTGTCAAAGATAAGGTGTCCATAGATGCGTGGATTTATCTCTGGGCTTTCTATTCTGTTCCATTGATCTATGTTTCTGTCTTTGCGCCAGTACCATACTGTCTTAATGACTGTGGATTTGTAGTATAGCCTAAAGTCAGGTAGGTTGATTCCGCCAGTTCCATTCTTCTTTCTCAAGATTGCTTTGGCTATACGAGGTTTTTTGTATTTCCATACAAATTGAGAAATTATTTGTTCTAATTCTTTGAAGAAGACCTCTGGTAGCTTGATAGGAATTGCATTGAATCTATAGATTGCTTTAGGTAGTATACTCATTTTCACTATATTGATTCTTCCAATCCATGAGCACGGTACATTTCTCCATCTGTTTGTGTCCTCCTTGATTTCTTTCATCAGTGTTCTATAGTTTTCTATATACAAGTCTTTTGATTCTTTAGGTAGAAATACTCCTAAGTATTTTATTCTTTTTGTTTCGATGGTGAATGGGATTGTTTCCTTAATTTCTCTTTCTGATTTCTCACTGTTAGTGTATAGGAATGCCAGGGATTTCTGTGTGTTGATTTTGTAAAAAGCTGCAAATAGACCTGCCATATGACCCGGCAATCCCACTGCTGGGCATATACACCGAGGAAACCAGAATTGAAAGAGCCACGTGCACCCCAATGTTCATCACTGCATTGTTTACAATAGCCAGGACATGGAAGCAACCTAGATGCCCATCAACTGACGAATGGATAAGAAAGCTGTGGTATATATACACAG